>PVJH01029918.1:0-25322 GCA_004026705.1 Nesogale talazaci | reverse complement strand
GTGGGGGGTGGGCTTAGAGTTGATGTAGTGGTAATGATGGCACAATTCTCCTTTATTTGACTGAATAGGTGAACTATTGAATTGTGTATTATGTAAATTAGGTGCCAATAAAGCTGTTGGGAGAGGGAGGTTTACAGTCGCAGAAGTCAATGAGCCAGTTCTGTCCTGTTCTATACAGTCACTATGAATCAGAAGCAACCCAGTGAGTTTTTTGCGTATAAGAATACTTCCCACTGGGATGGAAGGTCAATTCCAGCAGCAGCTCTCTAGGAGCAAGGCTGGGCCTCCTACTCCCACCAGGGGGCAGTGATGCCCACACACACACCAAAAAAAATCTGCTTTGAATGTTTACCCATTATTTTTTTTAAGTTAAAAAAAAAGAATACTTAATGACCTAAGATTTCCTTTTGGCTACCTCTGAAATTTAATAGATAAACAGCAATTTTATAGATCTTTTTACTATTTATAAATGTGACATGTTAGACAAGATAGTAAATAAGTGAGGCACGTATCTATGTAAAAATAATTGAAGGTACTATAAACAAGTATCCACAAAATGAATCTTAATAAAAAGAGGATAAATGTATATTCTGGGTACCCACATTTAACATTTCCAAGTAAGTCCTCTTGCATTTTATTACTTGTTAAAGAAAAACATTTTTTAATAAGGTCATTCATATTCATCACATTCATAACACCTGTTGCTATGGCTGGACAGTTTCAGAAATGTTTGCTTAGCAGCTTTTAACTCCAGCATTTAAAATCCTGCTACTATTTCCTCTTGTTTTTTGGTGGTTCTTTTCCCCCACTATCATGACCTCAATTCTACCTTACAATTCAGATTAGACCAGAACATGCACACAACACAGGGAATCCAGGACAGATAAACCCTCAGGGCCAACAATGACAGGAGAGATACTAGGAGCATTATGGAAGGTGGCAGGAGAAGGGAGGAATGGATCACAAGAATCAACCTATAACCCCCTCCCTGGGAGACAAACAACAGAAAAGCGGGTGAGGGTGACAGACAACAATGTAAGATATGAAAATAATAATCTATAACTTATCAAGGATTCTAGAGGGAAGGAGGGTGGAGAAGGGAAGGGAAAGAAATGGGGAGCTGATATCAGGGGTTCAAGTGGGAAGAGAGTGCTTTGAAAGTTATGATGGCAGCATATGTGCAAATGTGCTTGACACAACGAATGAATGTATGAATTGTGATAAGAGACGTAAGAGCCACTAACAAAAGTATTTTTTAATCATGTTTTAAATTTTGGGATATTGGGTACATGGATTTGGATTTATGGCAGGCCTGATCCCATGGGCCTCTCAGAGTGTCCCATGCCAAAGCAAACTGTAATCCCAAACCATTAATTGGCTTTACCCAATGGGCTTCAGGCACTGAAGTGGGTTGCACAGAGGAAAAAAAAAAGGGTGGGGGGATATTGGAAACAATTCTTCATTATCATATATGTAGCTCATTAGTCATGCCCCCCCCCCAGAAAAGGAAAAAAAAGAAAGTTCAATATTGAATAAGAATCAAGAACAATCCCTGATTTCACTCAGGCTTAGATTTTGGCACATAGTATTATTAGTATGCAGGGACTTCAAAGAGTTTGTGGAAGTTTTCATACTTTTGAAGTCCCTTCATGTGTGCTCAATAAATGCTTGTTGATGCATGGGGCGGGGAAAGTCTAGTCAATTGCTTTCAGATCATTGAAGATTCACTAACCCAAGCAACTATATCAATGTCATTCTTGAGCTCGCCCTCCTGGCAACTCAAAGAAACAGTTCTGAAAAAGTAGCAGCTCTCTGTGACTATAAGGTCTCTAATTTAGAACCAGTTACTGCAAACCAACCATTCATGAAGCCAAGAAGGCACAGCTTCGCCTTTTTCTCTCTGCTTACTCTTCTAATGCCCTTCTTTCTCCTCTTCCATGTCTTTCCCATCGCTGCCTCATCTTCTCCAATCTCTATTCACAAAGTCTTTCCATGCACCTGTTTCTTGTTTTCCTCATGGTGGTCTTTCTTTTCCTTTAACAAGTAAAAAAAAAAGACTTGTCTTGCTTGCAGGCTGTGGTGTTGAGTGAGAAAAAAAAGCTGTGTAGCCCATGTTTATTACTTGTATCCTCACATTTCATTAGATAGTTTACTAGATATCACTATATATTTCATTGGTATACTTAATGAAATGATTAGCAGACTATCCTCTCTTGAGTCAACATATTTTCAGTCATCTAACTTCTTTATATCTTAAAACATGATTAATGATTTGTCAATACTGATTCTATAAAGTTTTTAAAATTTGGAATTGATATGCGTATGCACCCCCCAAAAAAAGCTGATATGAATTAAAATAGATTTTATATACAACTCTGATATTTACTTCTGTTTCCCACCCACCTGGGGGCAAAAAAAACACAAGATATTGTTGTATGGTTCTACTCTCCATTCTATAACTTCAAAATTTTACATAAATTTAACTCTTCATCTTGTCCTTCAGCAAAAGGAATAGCAACTATACATAACTTGATAGAAATGACAAATAGTATTGAAGGTAAGTATGAAGGTATTGTTAGGATGGAGTGTAACTTCCTAATTTGTTTTGGAGTCCCCTAGTGGTTTTCCCTGTCTTGCCATTTTTTTTTTAATCATTTGATTGAGGGGTCATAGAACTCTTATCACAATTCATACATACATCCATTGTAGGCAAAGCACATTTGTACATTTGTTGCCATCATCATTCTCAAAACATTTGCTTTCTACTTAAGCCCTTGGTCTCAGCTCATTTTTCCCTCCCTCCCCACTCCCCCCCTCTCTCCTGAACCCTTGATATTTATGAATTATTATTTTGTCATATCATACACTGTCCGATGTATCCCTTCACCCACTTCCCTGTTGTCCATACCCCAGGGAGGAACTGATATGTAGTTTCTTATAATCGGTTCCTCCTTTCTACTCCACCTTCCTTCCACTCTCCCGGTATCACCATTCTCAGTGCTGGTGCTGAAGGGATCATCTGTCCTGAATTGCCCGTTTCCAGTTCCTATCTGTACCGGTGTACATCCTCGGGTCTAGCCAGACTTGTAAGGTAGAATTAGAATCATGATGGTGGGAGGGAGGAAGCATTTAAGAACTAGAGGAAAGTTGCATGTTTCATCATTGCTACACTGTACCTGACCGACTTGTCTCCTCCCCATGGCCCTTCTGTAAGGGGATGTCGCTTCATCTACAGATGGGCTTTGGGTCCCCAATCTGTACTCCCCCTCATTTATAATGATATGATTTTTAGTTCTTTGATGCCTTTTTAATCACTCTCCCTCTTTTTTTGATGAGGTGATTAACACAATCTCTCCATTTGTTTTTCCGAGTCTTTTTACCTTCTCCACACTGCATCACCTGTGATTATACTGGATTGCTAATGACTTATTATCATGGTAACGTTTGTTTTGTTTGTTTTGTTTTTGTTTCATTTTTGTTTTTGGGGCATCACTGCTCTCTAACCCTTATGCTGCAGAGTGTAATCATGTTCCATAGGGTTTTTATAACTGTGACCTTTTGAAAGTAATCTCCAAGTCTTTCTTCTAAAAAGCTTCTAACTGGGATTGAGCCACCAACCTTTTATTTAGTAGCCAAGCACTTAATTGTTAGCTTTGCCCAGAAACTCCTTCCTTATGTATGTCATTGTTGTTCTTTGAGGCCAACAAGTCAGTTCTGACTCATGAGGAGACTATGACATACGGAATAACACACTTGACAGTTCCTGTGCCATCCTTCAATAGTTGGTGTATTTGATCCCATTGTTGCAGCTATTGTGTCAACCCATCTCACTGAGGGTCTTTCTCCTTGTCATTGACCCTGAGCTTTGATGAGCATGAAGTCCTTCTCCAGGTATTGTTCCATCTGATAATGTGTCCAAAGTACATGAGACAAACATTATCATCCTCTGTAAGGGAACCACACCCAGGCCCTCAAATATATCCTTCTTACTCCCTCAGGAAATTCATGCTCTGCTGCACACCCTTAGTGTTTTCACATGGTGTGGTGGATCAGGCAGGGTACACTCTCAACCCTGCTTCTCCACTGTTGTCCCAGTAGGGCCTTGGATCAGCGAGGGATGCTGTGTTTCATAGTGAAGCCAGTTATATGGTCCTCTCGGTCCCCTGGCTGTTCTGAGTGAGGATATCGTCCTCAAGGCTTGGTGGGCAGGATGCACTCTACTCTCTCTTCCTCCCCCTTCCTTTGTTCTCATGTGCTCTGATCAGGCATGTCCCACTCCCCAAGCTGCAACTTCAGTGCTGTCCTCCAAAGCAATCTGCCCTGGGGGGAGAGCTGGCTGTCCACGATTGGGGTTGGGCCCTCACACCCCTCCACTGGCTCCCTGCTCCAGGACGTCATGCTGCATTCACATCCTGGAACGCCAGGATTAAGTTTGGTCCCTCTCTCCCTGTGGACATATCAACAACACGCTCTCCTTGAGTGTGTTATTACTCCATTCCCTCTCTACACATCGCCATCTTCCGCTCCCCCCTCTCCAGTTGGCTACCACAGATAGCCTCGGATTTGGTCTGGCCCTTGCCATACTAACTAGGCCTCCCCCCAGGAATTTCTGTATACAGTAGCTTTTTCCCTATGGCCCTTTTGCATTTTTTCAGCTTACCTCAGTGGACTCATTTACGTGTTCTTTTGCACTTGGCTGACTTCGATAGTGCAATTTTTTAATATGGTTCTTCCATCCATGGCTCTGTAACTCCTACCAACTGATTAGGAGGAACTATGCAAATAGGGTATGTGAAACATTCATTAAGGAAATTGGTCCATTTTAGTTGCCATTCCCTTTTGAATAAGAGCGTTATCTCAGAAGGAAAGAGAGAAATCCCAAGACCATCAAGGAACAAGGACCACCAGAAGAGCATTGTTCCACTGATGAAACATACAATTTTCCTCTAGTTCTTTAATGCTTCCCCTACACACACACTATCATGACCCCAATTCTACCTTACAAATCCAGCTAGACCAGTACAGATAAGAGCTAAAAACACAGGGGATCCAGGATAGATAAACCCCTCAGGACCAATAATAAGAGTAGTAATTTGAGGAGGGGGAGGGTGGGATGGGGGGAGTGAAAGGCAACCAATCACATTGATTTAAATGTAACCTCCTCTCAGGGGGATGGACAACAGAAAGGTACGTGAGTGTAAGACATGAAAAAAATAAAAATTTATAAATTATCAAGGGTTCATGAGGGAGGGAGGGTTGGGGAGGGAGCTGAAAAATAAGAAGCTACAACTGAGCCCCGTTGGTGTAAGTGGCTGAGTGCGGGACTGCGGCCCGCGGGCCTGGCAGTTCAAATCCAGCGGCGGCTCTCAGGGGCAGCACTGGGTAGTGATGTCAAAAAAAAAAAAAAAGAAAGAAAAAGAAGCTGATACAAAGGGCTGAAGTAGAAAGAAAATGTCTTGAAAATGATGATGGCAACAAATGTACAACTATGTTTGATGGATGGATGGATGGATGGATGGTGATAAGAGCTGTATGAGTCCCCAATAAAGATTTAAAAAAGAAGAGTCTGTTTGAGATTCTTGCCTAAAGAACCAGAGCTCTAGATCGGAGACTGAGGCAAGGAGCCGTGAATGAGGCAGAGCAGAGAAACAGCATGGAGAGAGCAAGAGGTGGGACTCGATCTAGGAGGCAGGAACCAAGGGACCATGTGACTGAGAGGCTGAGGAACTTGCCTGCTGGCTGAGGAGAGGCACTGCTGGGAGCCAATGATTGTGCTCTGATCCTGGCGTATGTCAGCTTGTTAACTTCCCCAATAAACCCCCATAGATGTGAGTTTTGTCGGTGAGTTCCCTGGGACCATTGCAACAGACTATGAAACCAGCAGAGAAATTGAAGTACTAGGGAAGGGTCAGAATAGGATAAAAAACCGACAGAGGGTAGAAGCATGTCTGCTCTCTGCCTTGCGGCAGTTAGCATTGAGTTAATGGAAAGTTGGAGTCTTTCTCTTGGTTAGCCAAAGGAGGTCACATGTGGCCCATTTCCTCAGTATCTTTTCCGACTTCTATCCATTCTGTATCCTCTTATTCTGTTTGAACCATTGTCTCTTGGACTAGGTATGGGTTTTAAATAAGTGTTCTGGAATTCCCATTCTTCAAAATGTTATCCATAATTCATTATGGTCTATCCAGTTGAATGTCTTATGTGGTCAATAAAACACAAACAGACTTTCTAGTATCATCTGCATTCAGCCAAGATCCAGGGGACATCAGGTGACAGCAGTGACATGCCACGTTCCACATTCTCTTCTGAATGCACCTTGAATTTCTGGCAGTTCTCTGGTCAATCTATTGCAGCAACCCCTGTTTAATTAACTTTAGCAAAATTTTACTTGCATGTGATTTTCATGACATTGCTCACTAATTTCTGCATTCTCTTGGATCACCTCTCCTTGGAATGGACACAGACAGTTTTCTTTGGTTGGTCACGAAGTTACCTCTCAAATTTGGGGGCCTAAATGAGTATGTCCAATGTTGTAGATACACTTCCCTACTGGAAATTGTCAGGGATTCCCAAGGCTAGTAAATTTCAACCCCTTGAACATGACAATCAAGAAAATCCCATGTCTACTGACGCTAGGTAAATGAGTGACATGAGCTAGAAAAATGATGGGGACTATGGTAGTAAGAAATCTTAGTTGTACAAGCCCCTGCTAAAATTTTTTTTTTTTTGCCCTCAAGTGGTGGGGGTAGGAGGCCCAGCCTTTGCTCCATGGAGCTGGAATCGAACCTCCATCCCAGTGGGCCGCAGTCCCGTGCACAACCACTATGCCACCGGGACTCAGCCCCCCACTAAAATATTTTTAAAAGATAACTTAGGTTTCAATTCAAGGGTCAAGTTTTCTACCACTGCCCATTACTGCTAAGGAAGACAGTTCTTTTGTTCCTGATATCTAGGTTTTTCATAAGAAGTCACAAACAGAACATGTATCCATATTTTCACCTATGAAATTCTAAAAATTTTTAAATGTTATGTTAGTCAAATGAGACCCGTGGGTGTCATTTTTACAATCTGTGTTCCACCAATCAACCTAGTGTGGCATGCCTAATGTGGGGGTGCGCCCCTGTCTGACTTCATGTACTTCATGTCTCTAATGTAGCTGAATTCTTCTTTGTCCTCTCTTCTCCCTTGGGCACTCCAGTGCTTCTGCTCTTCAGCTGTCGACTACCTTCCTGTTACATGCCAAAGTCGCCCTCCTCAACAACTCCATCCCACAGGAGCTGTCTGTATCCCTATTTTAAATTTTGGCAGCCCCTAACATAGCAGGCCCTTAGTAAATATTTGCTTAATTCATTGGTACATAAAATGTTCCCTTTCTTTCTCTCTGTATCCCTGCCCATAATGGAACAGAGTGCAGCAAATTTGAGAAGATTAGAATAAAGTTCAATCAGGCTCAGAATGAATGAACTCCCAGAGCAGGAATCGGCAACTTGTAGAATGGCTACCACTAAATAAAGACTGAAACATTTTCAGGGACTGAGCACATAGTTAGCTAAACCACTGGCTCTGGGTCTCAAGACTTCCCAGAGGAACCTGAGCGTTCACGACCTTGGAAATCCTACAGAACAAAGTAAGACTCTACACCTGTAGCATCCCCAGGACTCAAAGTTAACGAGACAACTAATGTTGCCTTAGCCACAATGAAGACTCATACAAGGCCATGAAACAAGTCCACTCTTGAAAACTATGGTTTCTCATTAAAGCAATCACAATCCATTTTTTTTTGTTTGTTTTTTGTTTTTTTGGGCATCACTGCTCTCTGGTGGTGGGAGTAGGAGGCCCAGCCCCACTGCTGGAATTGAACCTCCGTCCCAGTGGGCCGCAGTCCCGCGCACAACCACTACGCCACCGGGGCTCAGCCCCACAATCCATTTTTAACTGCTGTTTATAAAACTCGTTCACTGAAGTCTACAAATCCATAAAGGCTTGCTTTTTCAGCCCTCTCTCTAGACTTTAAAGGGAGCCCGGTGGTATAATGGCTATACATGGACTGCTAACCCAAAGTCCAGCCGTTTGAAATCACCAGCCCCTCCTTGGGAGAAAGAGGAGACCTACTCCCATAGTTACAACACAAGGGCAACTGTGCCTTGTTGCTATGAGCTCGAACTGACTTCCTGGCAGGGAAAGTTTTCCCTGGGCTTAAACCATTAATGAAGTGATTTTTAATCCCCAATCAAGGCAGCTACATGAAATGTTTTACTTGAACAAATTCAACTCACTCATGTTTAACATGAAAATTACTAACACAGAATTCTTTTAATTCTCTTCTCTGAACTCCCAACAATGGCAAACATCCTTTGATTACACTGACATGTAACCTTAGGGCACGGAAGAAACCACATTGAAAACCCAGTTGCCCTAAGACTGGGAGGGGTTTGTGGGTCATTCTCTCCTGGGCCTGCACCTGAGCTGTGAGTGAGGTCACAGTTGTGTGATGGAACAAACCCTTCAGGGGATTCTTGATCTGATTGAAGCACTGTCGTAGTGTGGAGCACAGCTTTCTGTAGGTGGATATCAGGATTTTGTGGGATCCTATGCCGAGTTCTTATTTTTAAAGTCTATAATCTCTGTGAGAGGGTAAAGATATATTTTTGAGTAAAGATTATTTTCAGCCATGAGAAAAGAGCACTTTTCAAGAGCCTAAATTATTGAAACTCTCTGGCGTTCCCAGCTCTATGGTAGGTATCCAGATTTTGAATAGCTGTCACCGAGTCATTTAGAAACCTCTGCTTATCAGCCTCTGAGGTGGAAAATAGGGGGCAAATTCTGAGACAGAGGCTTTTTGATTCACAGTTGAATTGTATTTTGTTATTCATTAATCTTAGTCAGCAGTCTAACTTTTTGGCAGTAAGTCAGTCACCCAATATACTTCTCATTTTTTTTATATTTAACAATTTAAAGATAACTGGAGAAATAAAATGTCTTAGTCTGGTTCTCTAGAGGAACCAAACTGGTGAAGAGTATACATAAGTCTATAGAGAGATTTACTTCAAGGGAATGACACACAATTGCAGGGGCTGACAAATCCCAGATCGATGGGCCAGGTGACCTCTGAGAGCTCACCCCTGTCAAGTAGATTCCAATCCGTAGCAAGTGACCCTACAGGGCAGAACAGAAGGGCCCTTGAGGGGCTCCAAGGTTCTGAATCTTTACAGAAGCAGACGACTGACCCAGTTGCTGACTCTCAGCAGTCAAGTGCTTTGACCACCGTGTCCTCAGGACTCTCTTAATTGGTCCACGGACCCTAGAGTTCAAACTCGATGCAGAAGTGGAACGAGGCAGATAGGGAGGTGGTAGTGGTCAAACAGTTCATTCAGGAGGGTCTAGAGTTGTGCGAGAGCATCATCTCCCGCTCCCACACTTCTAAAAAAATGTGGGTTTGGTTTACAAGAAATGACAAGGCAGAGATGGGCCTCCCAAAAGGAACCCTGGGTAATTCTTCCTACTGGCAGCTGTCCATGGTGTAAACAAGTAAGTCAACATTCTGAAAATATTCTAATGGTTTTACTGTTTTCACATTGATTTATAATGAGACTATGTAAAGGTGAGCAATGGCAACAAATTTTGCTTAGGGATTTGGGACCGATTAAGAGAACCTTTCCCACAGTCTTCAAACTCTTGTACCTACCTCTCACTTAAATTTGCACATCTTCCTACCTCTCCTAGAGGCCCTGGACATGAAATTCCTAAAAGCCTTGTGTAGGTGGGTTGCAAAAGAACATAGAAATATTAACCTGCTGGGTTGAGTTTATTTCATTCTACTTAATCCTGATTTGCTTTGTTCTGAATTACAGACAGAGTCACTGGTCAAATGGCAGCTTCTGATCTAAAATCAAAGCTTAAGCTGAACCCTCTAACAAGAGTACCCATCTCCCACGGCAAGAGGTAAGAAATGAATATAGCGAGATGCTAAATATATTGAGAAGATAAATTATTAGCATAATGGATATATGCTCTTTGCATATCTATTTTGTGATAGTTCTACATATGGATTAAATGTCAAGGTTTTGATTAAAAGATATACAGATATACATACCCTTTGGGAAGAGATGCCAGTTCTCCCTAGTGAGGGCACGGAATGCCCTAGGCAGTTCTGGAGGTTATTGGTAATAGACAGATTTATTTTGAGCGTCTATTTAAAGGATAATACATTTAGATCCTAAAGAAGATCTAACCCCTAAATAAGTCAAAATATAGACAAATCTTAAATATGACAAGAAAGATGAGAAGGGAGGTTTGTCTGTGACATGAACCATAGCATAGCTTTTCTCGGTCTGCTGACAACAAATTACAGTCCCAAACAGACAGACACAACTGAGTGAAAGTGAAACCTCAGTTTAAATTTTATCTCTTCAGAAAAAAAACTCACAAGATTCTACAATTATCTACAGGACTTTCTCTACCATTTTGAGAGTATTCTGCCAAAGGAATACACTACCATACCTTCTTAGAAAGAAGGCAAAAAACACTCTTTCTTAGGAACTACATCTTTGTTTCTTTCTTTTTTTTTTTTTTTTTTTTTTTGTGGCATCACTGCCCTGGTGGGAGTAGCAAGCCCAGCCTTGCTGCTGGATTTGAACGGTCAACCCTGTGGGCTGCAGTCCCACAAACTACCACTAAGCCACCAGGGCTCAGCCCTAGGAACTACATCTTTGAACCCATTGCTTCTTTCCAAGTATTATAAACTGTCTCTCTTACCTTTTTTTTTCAGTTCCAAACGCTACAGTTTATTACAAGCTAAATTTACACATAGAGTAATGGCTTTTAATATGCAAATATGGGTATTTTCAAACAAAAAAAAACACACTCATGGCCATAGGGTCGATTCTGACTCATAGCAGCTCTCTAAGGCATTTGACAGGTCATCTGTTTTGAAGCAGCGAGTCTCTTGTAGTATTCCCCTTTTCAGGTAGCTAAGGCAGAGCCCTGGTGGCATTGTCAGGTAGATAAAGGACTCTTCACTGCAAAGTCAGCGGTTCAAGCCAACCAGCTGCTCCTCCAGAAAAAGATGAAACCATGGGCTCCTGTAAAGATTTACAACCTCAAAAAAATTTTACAACCTCAGAAACCCTACAGAGAATCCACATGAGTTACAGTCAGTCAACCTGATGACAGTGGGTTTGGGTTTTGGAATGAAGGCTTTAAACTTCTTTTTCTATCTACTCCATCTTTTACATCATGACAAAAAATATTTAGAGGTACAAAATTGAAGTACATTTTAGAAGTACAAAAAATATATAACTTGGGCTGAGCCCCTGTGGCCTAAGTGGTGGAGTGCGGGACTGCGGCCTGTGGACTTGGCAGTTCAAATCCAGCAGCGACTCTCAGGAGCAGCACTGGGTAGCTCCCACGACCACCGGAGGGCAGTGATGCCCAAAAAACAAAACAAAAAAAAGGAAAGGAAAAAAAATAAATAACTCACCTGAGTAAAGTCAGATAGGTGACAAAAAGAAAACACCAGAAGAAGAAATAATGTTAGTAAAAACAGAGAAGAGTCTATGTTGAAAAAGTTGAGAACATGTATTCTGTGAACATATTACCTCCTTTTTGGGGGGGCGCCATTGCCCTCTGGTGGTTGGAGTAGGAGGCCCAACCTTGCTCCTGGAGAGCTGCTGCTGGATTTGAACCTCCAACCCAGTGGGCCGCAGTCCCACGCACAACCACTACCTCACCGGGACTCAGCCTGATATTTTTTTGGCCAGATCTCTTTGAAAATGTGTTTACATCCACTAGATACTGTAGAAGATCTAAAATTAATAAACTTTGATTTTTTTTATCTTACTATAGTTCTTCATAGGCCTCTCTTCAATTTTTTAACTGCATGTAAGGCCACAAAAACTTAAGAGATGACTTATCTCTGAAAACTTAATTCTGCTAATATCACAAAGGCATTTTACATGAAATAAATTTATTTAAATGTATTATTGTTTGTGTAAATTTGCTTTTAAATGAACATATTCTAAGCCCTACGGTGCATTTTCCATGATTCGTTTGTCTGTGGCGTGTCTAGTTAGTCACCCCACAGCCCACTGGAAGGCTGGCCTGGTTCTTTGTCTTCAAAGGTCACAGCCCGAAAGCCTTGAGGTAGCTCTGTTTGGCACCCAGAAGGTCGCCGGGGCTGGGTAGACTGCAGCAACCAAGAGTCACAAATAAGACCTTGCTGCTGACTGACAGGACTCAGTGCCGTTGAGCAGATCTCAATTCTCGCAACCCTGCAAAGGGGCCCCGAGTCTTAATATTTTCCTAGTTTTTCCAGTCTTTATTTCCCGAGAACACAAGAAGTGACACAGGATTACAAACTTTCTGAGAAGGCCTTCTCTCTCTCTCTCTCTCTCTCTCTCTCTCTCTCTCTTTCTCTCTTTTCTCTTCTGTTCTTTTTCCTCTCTCCTCTCTCCCTCCTTTCTTTCCTCCTCCTTCCCTTTCCAATCACCCCCAGCACTTCTCTCACACGCTGGTAGAAATATGAACCAGCAAAACATATTTTCAAATCTTAAAATAACCATGGATCCATTTCTCAAAACAGACATTCATCACACATAGATTATATTATTTAGACACTTGAAGTGGCTTGTGTTTCTAACAATAGGAATCATATAGGACTTACAGACTTGAGTCCCTAAATCTGGCAAACCTGGGTTTGAAACCCAGGTTTTCTATTCACTATTCACTGTTTCTGTAATTGAGCTGGCACAAATTTTGTAAAGTGACAGAAATCAGATTTGGGGTTGTTTTTTTTTTTTTTTTTTTGGAAAGTAGGACTGATGGTCAAATAGAGGGTTGATCTCTGTAGCCAACATTTTCTCACTGTACACCCTGTAGTTATTGGCAAGGGACAGTGGCAGCCTTCTTAGGTAGTATGTCTCTGGATATATTGCAATGCTGACAGCCAGCAAAACGGTACTGCTGTTTACTGCTTTCATATATGTATTAAATTTTTCCATGTCTCTATCAGGGATAAAGACTTGCCAGGATTTCTCCAAAGCCAAATCCAGCACAAAGAGAAGTTGAATGCTTCACTAATGGAAGGTATTGAGACTCAGCCCCAAATTAGTGCTCTTTTGAGCACTTTCTGGCACTACAAAATGCTCTACACTTTTTAAAATACTTTTATTGGGGGTTCTTACATCTCTTATCACAAGCCATACATCCCTCCAATATATCACGCACACTTGCAAATATGCCACCATCATTTTCAAAGCATTAACTTCCCACTTGAGCCCCTCATATCAGTTCCCCATTTTGTCCCTCTCCCTCCCCACACCCATCCTCCCTCAAGAGCCCTTGATAAGTTATAGATTATTTTTCCCTTATCTTACATCGTCGCCCCCTCACGCACTCTTCCATTATTCTTTATTCATTAACTTGGGAGGGAGGAGGTTCTGGTTGATCCTTGTGATCAATTTCCCCTTTCTCCCTTCACCCTCCCCGAATAATCCTGGTATCTCTACTCTCCTTGTTGGTCCTGAGGGGTTTATCTATCCTGGATTCCCTATGTTGTGGACTCTTAGCTGTAGCAGTGTGCATGCTCTGGTCTAATCTGAATTGTAAGGTAGAATTGAGATCATGATAGTGGGGGGAAGGAAGCACCAAAGAGCTAGAGGAAAGTTGTGTTTCATCGGTGCTGTAGTGCACCCTGACGGGCTCATCCATTCCCTGTGACCCCTCTGTGAGGAAAGTCCACTTCATGCCCCACCTCATTCACTTTAGGTATGGTTTTATTCTTGGTCTTAGATACCTGATACCTGACACTTTTATCAAGAAAACATGTTTAAAAACTTTTCACACAGTTATAGGGCAGGTGTCATTATCCCTATAGAATTAATTTCTCTCTTATACATAGATATGCTAACATTTTAGTGTGATATGAGCCGTTTTACTCTGTTGCCATAATTTGGGATATACTTGAGTATGAGCCTGTTGTTTTTCCTTCACTATTTTTAGAAAATGTATCTGTTTTACTTGGGCTTTAGGTATTGTATATTTCTTTGGGGGTATGGTCTGTATAAAACATGTGTAATACATGCATACATACATACATACATACATACATACATACATACATAACTTGGGTCTGACCTGATGTACTAGGTTTTGATAACCACCATAAGAAATTACTACAGGGGCTGAGCCCCGGTGGCGTAGTGGTTGTGCGTGGGACTGCGGCCCACTGGGATGGAGGTTCAATTCCAACAGTGGGGCTAGGCCTCCTACTCCCACCACCAGAGCAGTGATGCCCAAAACAAAACAAAAAAATAAAAAACAAAAAGAAATTTAAAAAAAAAGAAATTACTACAAACTTTGTCACTAACCCAACTCAAATCATTACCTCCCAGCCTGTAGGTCAGACATTCCAGCAGCCTCAGCTGCTTCCTCTCCTCTGAGTCTTCCCCTTGCCTCGAGTTTATTCTGATTGATAGTGACCCTAGAGAACAGACTAGAATTGCCCCACATGGTTTAAGGCTGTAATCTTCCTGAAGGAGACTGCTACAGCTTTCCCCTGTGAAGTGGCTGGTGGGTTCAAACCACTGACCTTGCCATTAGCACCCAAGCACTTACATGTGCTACCAGGGCTTCTTTTTCCGCTGGGTCCGACGAAGCTGAAATCAAGCTGTCAAACAGACTGGCCTCTTTCCCAGAGGATCTGAGCTAAATCTGCTCTCGAATTGTTAGCGGATTTCATTTCCTTAAGCCCCCAACTCTATGCTAGCTGTGAACTAAGAGCCTCTCTCAGTCACATTTCACACCATGTTCCCCTCCCTCTTCAAACAAGCAAGGATGGGTCAAATCCTTCTCACTTTTCAAATCTCTCTTATATCCCCTCTGCTTCATCTTTTTGCTTCCAATAGAAAAAGATTCTGTTTATGAGCTCATGTGATGGGATGGCACCCACTCAGAGAATTTCCCCATCTTAATGCTGCTGCTGCTGCTGCTGCTGTCGCTGGGTACTGTTCAGTTGGCGCCATATACAGTGAGCGATCTCATCTACAGCAGTGCGAATCTGCACGGTCCTGTGCCACCCTCGTGATTGTAGTTAGAACTCATGGTGAGAGCCACTACATCAAGTCATCTCATTGGCGGTGTTCTTTTTTGCCCGCCCTCTACTTTACCATGTCTGATGTCCTTTTCCAGGCACTGGCCCCTCCTGATCACATGTCCAAAGTACATAAGACAACAATCTCATCATTTTCACTTCTAAGGTATATTTTGGCTGTACTCCATCCGTTACAGGTTTGTTTGTTCCTCTGGGAATCCGTGCTTTATTTCAATGGTCTTTATCAACATCATAATTCAGAGATATAAAGTCTCAGCAAAGAAGACTTTTTATTTGCTTTTGAACATATTAAAGACTTATGCAGCATGTGCTCTAAATGTAAACTTCGTGACTGTCATTTGCATGGGTGTTGGTAGTGAACCCAAGTAAAATTAAATCCTTGACAACTTCAGTCTTTCTCCATTTATCATTACGTTGTTTATTGGGCCAGCTATGAGGATTTGGGTTTTTTAAAGTTGCTGCCTAATTCACGCTGAAGGCTGTAGTTTGGGATCTTCGTCAGTAAGTGCTTCACATCCTCTTCCCCTACAGCATGCAAGGTTGGGTTATCATCATACTGCATGTTGTTAATGAGTCTTTCTCTAATCTTTTTTTTATCCTGTCTGAAACTATCCCAAGTTCCAAGAGCACTGAGGGCAGCTTCAATGTTTCTTTTCCTTGTTTTATGACCACCCAGTGTTTTGATCCAATGGGAAAGGGAACCAAGGGTAGGCTTTCTCTAATCTTGATGCTGCATTTTTCTTCACATAGACTATTTGCTCGACGTGTAAATTTAATAAACACAGTATAAGGTACAACACTAAGGCACATTTTCCCTAATTTTAAAGCATTCAATATTCCATCATTCCGTTTGAATTACTACCTTTCGGTTGATGGACAGGTACAACTCTGCACTCAGGAATTCCTATTCTTCACAATGTTATCCATAATCTGTTATGATACACACAGTCAAATGCATCGTCAGTGAAACACAAATAAACTATGATATTCTCTGCTTTCAGCCGAGATCCATCTGACATCATTCCACATCTTTTGAATCAGGTTTGAATTTTTGGCAGTTCTCTCTCAATGTATTACCACTGCCATTTTAAAATTATTTTTTTAATTTTACTTGTGTGTGATAATCATGATATTGTTCAATAATTTCTGGATTCTGTTGGATCTCTTCTTGGGAAGAGCAGACCCATGGATTTCTTCCATTTGGTTGGTCAAGTAGCTTTCTTCCAAACTTCTTGTCATGGGCCAGTAAATTCTTCCAGTGAGGCACTCATTTGTTTAAACAATTGGTATCAGTCAATTCCTTAATTAAACTATCTGAGAAATCCTCTCTGCAGGCAACACAGCATCTTCAACATGTTCCTGGAATTAAGATATGAAAATCTTTCATAGGACACTCTACTTATGCATTTGATTTTCTACAAATTAACTTATCCCAGTTCAAAACTCATGGAAGAACAATCTTTTAGAAGAAATGTTAAAGTTCTCGTTTTTCTTTCAACACTTTTTCAGAATGTTATCTCCATATGGAAGGTGCCCTCATTCCATTATCATGTATAATCTTCCTGAATTACTATCCTGACTAATTACTAATTTAATTCCATATCCCCAGCCTTCCAAAATGCCTACAATTTCTTCAACAAGGATAAAACTGGCTGCATTGATTTACATGGAATGATGTGCACTTTAGCGAAATTGGGAATGAATCTAACCAAGCATGATGTCAACAGTGAACTGAGATGTGCTGATATTGACCGTAAGTACTTTTGTTTCTCATTATTTTGGTCAAATGTTTTTGTGAATGTGTAGTTTTCTATTGTCGTTATTTGATGCCCTTGAGTCCGTTACAACTCATAGCGACTCTGTGCACAATCGAATGAAACATTGCCCTGGCCTGCACAGCCTCACAACGTTACTAGAGCCCATCAGGGCAGCCACTGTGTCAATCCGTCTTGTCAAAAATCTTCCTCTTGGAGGTAGGGAGCACTGGAACGGATTGTGATTGCATAACTCATCTTAAAGGAGATTTAACCGTGGGGCAGTTGGAATACTCTAAAATTGATGTGGTAAGGATTGTGCAATTCTTCTTGATGTGATTGAAGTGTTGACTTGTATGCTATGTGAATTACATGCCAATAAAACTGTTGGGGGAAAAGACTCCCTCTTTTTTACTGTCCCTCCACTTTACCAACAATAATGACCTTCTCCAGGATCTGGTCTCTCATGATGGCATATCCAAAGTATGTAAAACTCTCTCACTTTAGGAGCATTTTGACAGTATTTCTTCTAAGATTTGCTTGTTCTTCTGGTAACACATGATACATTCCAAACTCTTCACTACCACCATAATTCAGAAGCATCAACTCTTCTATAGTTTTCCTTACTCAGTGTCCAACCTTCACATACATGTGAATCTAGGGAACACCGCAAGGCTTCGGTTAGGCCCACCTTATTCCTCAGAGTGGCATCCTTGCTCTTCAACACTTTAAAGATGTCTTGTGAAGCAGATGTGCCCAGTGCAGTACATGGTCTGATTTCTTCACGGCTGTTTCCCTGAATACTGATCACAGATCCAAGCAAGATGAAATCCTTGTCAACTTCATTCTTTCTCCACTTATCATGTTATCCATGGGTCCTATTTGGGGAATTTGGATCATCTTTACATTGAAATACAATCTATAATGAAGATTGAAGTCCTTGATATGCATCAGCAAGTGCTTCAAAATCTCCTTTCTTTCAGTGAGCAACATATTTTTCTGCTAGTGACTTAGAAATCTCACTTATTACCTGCTCAAAGGCTGTGTGTGTGTGTGTGTTTTCCCTTTAAGGATATCATGTACATAAATTATGAAATCAAATTAATGCTAGAAAATAAACTCCTCTTTGAAACCAGTAATGGCTATCACATTTCAATATAATATTCATGTTACTTCTCATAAGGTACTAAGGTACCTTTTGGACTGTGCCTTGGGGAAAAACACACAAAGACATTTTTAAAATGAGAGTCAAGCCCTAGTTTTCTGTTAGAATCATAACGTAAAAGTCTTCCTTCTACCATTAACGCCCATCTACACCAGATTTTGGAGGAACCCTGGTAGCATCTTGAACCCACTAGCTAACCCTTGGGAGAAAGACATCAAAGAATGCTCCAGTAAAAATATACGGCCTTGGGCTGAGCCCCGGTGGCGTAGTGGTTGTGCGTGGGACTGCGGCCCACTGGGACGGAGGTTCAATTCCAGCAGTGGGGCTGGGCCTCCTACTCCTACCACCGGAGAGCAGTGATGCCCCCCCCCAAAAAAAGGAAAAAAAATATATATATATATACGTCCTTGAAAATGATGAGGGGATTCTACTCGGTCCCACAGGGTTGCTGTGAGTCAGAAGCAATTCAATGGCAGTGGCTATGGTGAACGTTAAATGCCCTAGCATTTCTGAGTGCACTTTTAAAGCAAACCAAAGCAAACTCACTGCCAAAGAGTCTACCCCACCTCAGAGCAGCCCTGTGGACCAAGCGGAGCTTCCCCCTGGGTTTCCAAGCCCACACATCTTTGTAGGAGCAGAGTGCTCCACCTTCTTCCTCAGATCATTTGGTGAGTTCACACTGCCGGCCTGCACTTGGCAGCTCACGATGTAGCCCACTCTGCCCCCAGGACTCCTGTTGTGGGTAACGTGTGGCTGTGTGTGAGGACATACTGACCTAGCTCAAGCTGATGTGCTGTGGGAAACCAGCATGTTGTCTCCTGTCACCTCTTCCCTCTCAGCAGTGTGGATCATGGGGGGAGGGGGGGATGGATAGCATTGGGAAGAAGGGGAATTTCAGAACACTTAGTTGTGGTTATGAAGAACTTGTACATGGACCAAGAGGTCCATCAGAACAAGGGAAAATACACGGTTTCAAATCAGGAAAGCTGCGCCTCGGGGTTATATCCCTTAATCATACTCATGCAGTCTGTGGACTTAGCACGTATTTCAAAACCCGACTCTCTAAGGAGCACCGGTGGCAGAGTGGTGACTCACTGTGCTGCTGACCGCACCAGCTGCTCCCTGCAAGGAGGAACTTTTCTGCAGAAACCCACAGAAGCAGCGCTAGTCTCTTCCACAAGGCTGCTGTCAGAGTTGACTCGGTGACGAAGGGGCTTTCTTTAGTTTGGGACTGTCTGAAGAAGCACGCGACATCAGGATTAGAGAAAGGCTCATTAACACCTTGGTATATACAGATGACACAGCCTTGCTTGCTGAAAGCAACAGACGTGGAGCACTTACTGATGATGAACAAAGACTACATAGTGTCTTCAGAATGGACTACATTCTTTACTCGTTGTAAAGAGAACAGGAGTCCTCGCAAGTGAGCCAGTAGAGTGTTACACATTCGAGTGTTTCAACCCGCTCCCGGTCTTGGGCAGTAGTTGCTCTTCCATGGCACAAGGGGCTCTCTCTCGACGGCTTGTTAGGAACCGGCATGTGGCATGTGAAGCTGCTCCCACCTGTGGGACTGACCTCCAGGCCGAGGGACGGAGGCAGGCCCAGCACAGGCGCTCTGCCACGCTGTCCAACTGCCCTAGGGCCAGGACACTGCCTGACCTGGCTGTCCCGGGCCTGCTACACCAAACCACATTCACCCCTGACAAGTTACTGATGGCTCCCAGCTCAGCTCTCTGGAGGCCTTGCATGGAAAGGCCTGTGCCTGTTTCCCAACAGCCCCCTCGGGTTGCCAGCTGTTGGCCTGTGCAGGACACAGCCCTCTGACAGGAGTCGTCAGGGAAGCAGCATCCTGACCCCAGCCAAGTGTAGGAGGAACACAGATCAGCTCCAGACAGCTGTCCCCAGGTGGCAGCACCCCTTCTCCAGCCCACTGTTTGGAAATAACTACCATTAAAATGTATTCAGAGAGATTTCCAATAAAATGCTTTACTTCTAAAAAAAAAAAAACAACATTAAAGTGTTTAAAATCAGGCATTTCATTTTGAGGATGAAGATGCTCCCGGCCCAAGTCATGGTATTTTCAATAGCCTCATATGCATAATAAGAATGGATAATGGGCTGAGCCCCGGTGGCAGAGTGGTTGTGCGCGGAACTGCGGCCCACTGGGATGGAGGTTCAATTCCAGCTCACAGGAGCAAAGGCTGAGCCTCCTACTCCCACCACCAGAGGGCAGTGACGCCAAAAAAAATGGATAATGGGTGGGGGAGTAAAAAGGAGCTCATGTCAAGGAGTTCAAGAAAGAAGAGAATGTTTTTTGCTTCTGTTTTGTTTTGTTGGTAACTGGTATTTTATTGGTTGTTTTGAGGATTAGTACAGAGAAAATATAAACAATTTGTACATCATTCTTCTTGTTGTTCAGGGCCACCCTGGCTGTATTTCTGATGTTTGGGGTTGGAACTCTGCTGCCCTTAGCTGAGGATGTTCTCAGAAACTGACTTAGCTCAGCATCCACAGCCAAGGGAAGGCGAGAGCTCTCCTGCGGATTGCCAGCCCGCTCCAGATCTTGACAGACTCCTAGAGGAAGAGAATGCTTTGAAACTGACGGTCGTAGCAATTGGACAATTACTGCCTGGTGTGACTGACTCTGGAATGATACGCTATCTGCATTAACTCCCAACAAAATGGTTATTTTGGGGGGAAGAAATTAGACAATGAATAAAAGACTGCAGAAAAACTTAAATAATAATGTTGATAGAATGTATTAAAAGTACAGTGTATTAGCCATCTAGCTGAGAAGCAACAAAGGCCACACGGAAGAAGCACATCCGCCTGTGTGATCACAAGGTGTCGACAGGTTCAGGTTATCAGGCATCAAAGAACAAAAAAATTATATCATCATGAATGAGGGGGAGTGTGCAGTGGAGACCCAAAGTCCATCTGTAGGCAACTGGACATCCCCTTACAGAAGGGTCTCAGGGAGGAGACAGGTCACTCAGGGTGCAGTGTAGCACCAATGAAACATACAACTTTCCTCTAGTTCTTCAATGCTTCCTCCCCCACTATCATGATCCCAATTCTACCTTAAAAATTGGCTAAAAGATATACACTGGTACAGATAAGAACTGGAAACCCAGGGAATTCAGGACAGATAGACCCTTCAGGTCCAATAATGAGAGTAGCGATACCAGGAGGAGAAGGGGCGGGGGGCAGGAGTAACTGATCACAATTATCTACCTATAACCCCCTCCTGGGGGGTGGATAACAGAAACATAGGTGAAGGGAGACATTGGACAGTGTAAGACCTGAAAAAATAATAATTTATAAATTATTGAGGGTTCACGAAGGGGAGAGAATGGGAAAGGGAGGAGGAAAAATGAGGAGCTGATACCAAGGGTTCAAGTAGAAAGCAATTTTGAGAATGACGATGGCAACAAATGTATAAATGTGCTTGACACAATGGATGGATGATAAGAGTTATATGAGCCACCGATCAAGTTATTTTTTTCAACAACATAAAAGTTCTGTGAATTGCCAATAGAAAAGAACAAAATTGTCTTTGGAGGAAGTACAGCCAGAACACTCCTTGGAAGCAAGGATGGCAGGACTTCATCCATGTACATGTTTCCAGAAGAGGTCAGGCCCCAGGAAAGAGCATGCTTAGTAGAGCAGAGGGTCAGTACAACAGAGGAAAACCTTCAAAGAGGTAGATTGTCCCAGTGGCTGTCACAGTGGGCTCCCAGAGAACTAGGGACGCCCAGTCGGAGCCAACTTCCAGGCCCCCTATAACAACAGCCAAGTGTTTTAATGTTTGCGTAGCACTCGATCATTAAAATGTATCAGACCCTTGTTCTGAGACTTTGGTTTTTGTTGCAGGAGATGGGAAGGTGAACTTCTCAGACTTTGTAAAGGTGCTAACAGACAAAAATCGCTTCTTCAAGGCAGTGGGTGAGTAGAGATGTTTCTAACTAAATGGTAATTCGAGCATTTCCATTCGAAGCACCTTCTATGCACTAATATCTACCTCCAGTGAGGAGACACAGTGGGAAGGTGTAATCTGGGCAGTGATTTACTTCTGTACTGCATTTGCTTAGGCGCTTTATCCAAGCAGTTTCAAAATGTGTGCGCCCCACCCCACCCCCGGCTGTGGCATTATCTAAAGTCTTCAAGCTCTTTGGTCTCCAGTGGGAACACTCCAGGAGGGACTGGTATCTTAGTAAAACTTGGTCTTCTTGGATGGTGTCTTAGTTTTTTCGCCAAGTGCTGCCAGAGGAAACCAGCCCCCAACAACCAAAGGGCCAGAAGGCGCATGTGTACAGCAATAATAAATAAAGAATCTAGTAAAGTCATAGAGGATAGGAAAGTAAGAGATAGAATGCAATAATGGAGTCAGACACATTCTGTGGTAGCATGTTCACCTCAGCTCCTCTTGATGGCCCATGTGGAACTGGAAGAAGTGAGAGAGAACCTTCATTATCTCGGGACATTTATAGGTAGCCTTAAGACATGCACATTCAGCAGTTGATGCCTCACATGCCTACAGTAAGGTGAGGAGAGGCAACCTCCTAATACCTGCCTTGGGGGGAGGTCTGAGGACAGTTGTGGGTGGCATGGCAGGAAGAGCGGAAGGCTGGCAGCTTCCATAGGGAGATATAAACATCCAGGTGCTCCGCGTAAGGCAGCATAACTGATAGCAGGAGAATCTGTGAGAATGACACTTAAATTCGGATAATGTATTTGGACTTTACCTCTAACTTACCAAAGTGGAGAGACTTTCTTACCGTAGAATACCAGCTTTCCAGATTCCCCCTCTCATAAGTTAGGGAACAAAGTCCTCCTCCTATTTCCCTCAGTGTTAGTTTCCCACAACGCGCATTTATTACTTTGGGTGCCATGCATTTTGTGAAGGAAAAACATTTTTCAGGAAAAGAAAAATGCTCTCTCCTGAAAAAACTACCTTTTTCACTATGATGAAGCCCCCACTCTCTGTGTCAGACCGGGAGGGGTCTCTTGGGGGCGGAGAGCATATTCTCATATACGGTCATAAATGATGCTTAGTTGCAGTGGTTAGGGTTGGGTGGCTGACTGCTAGGTCAGCAGCTTGAATGCACCAGGGGGTAAAAGTGGGGCCTTCCAGTCCCCTGAAAGAGTGACAGTCTCAGAAACGAACAGTTCTACTTGAGCAATAGGGTCACTGGAAGTCGGCATCAACGCAATGGCGGTGAGTTTTTGGATGGGGGAACTTAAAATATCGCTATTGGTGCTACAATATATACCATGAATGCTATGTGGGTAGACTACCTTGAAAAATCTAACCGCTACACATATCAGGTTTAGTAGGATAAATATGCTTCAAATCCCAAGTACTATAAAGGTCTTAAAACCACACACTCACTCATATGCTAGGAACCGTTCTTACTGAGCCACTCTAACTATGCAGATTGCCAACAAAACAGAGATATGTCTACCACGAATTACTCGAGCTACACAAGTAGGACAGTCATTGCCAGTACATAATGTTTTTCACACATAAAATTACTATTATATTTACCTTGAAGTCATTAAACCAAAAGTACTTTTTATATTTCTGATTATTGTGTCTGCTCAGTAAATAAACATGACCTTTCTACCAAGTAGAACAGATCCTGAATGCTTTATTTTCATTTTCTGGTTTCTAATGGTATTCATAATGCACATACTCAATGAAAAGGCAGCTTTTTTATTAATGGATTGTTTAGAAGACATTTTGAAACCTCTCCTCCCCCTTTCACCCTTCACCCCATTGCCCCTATAGTTCCAGAAAAGGACACCAGTGGAGATGTGTCTGGCAGCCCAGGGAACTTGTTGTTTGAAATCCTGTCAAAGCTTGTAGAGACTTCAGCCCTACCCAGAAAAGCAATCATGGAAATAGTAAGGTAAGAGACAAAGAAAGGGACAAAAACGGACTTCGGGGCTATTCATAAGGCAGTCACCTCTCATAACACCCTGCTAGTGGGCCTGATCCACAACAGGCGAGAAGAGGTCTGGGCAGGTGCTCCCATACCACCACATGAGACATCCCTTCATCACAAAGCTACCGACTTCTGAAATTGCCAGTCTGACCTCAGGGTACCTGAGGGCCCAAGATAGCCATGCAAGTCTTCCTCTCCTACCCAAGGCCAGAGAATTCCAGAGGACTAGGACTTTGCCAGGTATGCTGTCAGATGGACTAAAAATCCAGATTGGAATAGAAGACACTCCCATTCGTGCTGAAACTGCAGGGAATTAGACTTGACAATAGAAGATGTGGTAACATCCCAGCAAAATTTTTTTTTTTTTATTCCAGATGCGTATCATTGAGGGTCAGTTTCCCTCACTCACCCCAACATTCCCTATGATGTCTGGGTAGATCCTTAACTCCCACAGAGAGCAAATGATCTTTTTCAAACATCATATCCCAATCATAACACACCTCTGCTCAAAGCCGCTAAAAGCCAAAGTCTTTATGAGGGCCAGTCAGGTCCTCTACAGGACCTATGGACCTCATCTCCATGCTGCTCTCCTGGTTGTTCCACAAATACATCCGGTTGCCCCTGCCTGAAGGCCTTTGCACTTGTTCCTGCCATGCGCAGTGCTCATCCTCTAGATACGCTCACGACTCTGCTCCTGTTGTTCAAATGTCATCTTCTCAGTAGGACTGCTCTGACCCCCCCCCTTTTTTTTTTTAATTTAAACCTCTCTACCACTTCATTTTTCCTTCTCTTCTTTATTTTGTTTCATATTATTCATCACTAATATCTGGTATGCAATAAAATTTGCTATTTCTTTTGTTTGTCTATTTTCTCATTTGAGAATGTATGTTCTATTGTTTTTTCTATTTCATTCACTGATATATCCCCACTGTCTATAAAAATGCAGGGGGATTTCCAGAAGGTCACAGAAAAATGGAATTGAATGATAATGGAATTTTCCCACAAACTTTTTGAAGCCCTTCCCTCCCCACGTCAGGCACTCAGTAAATATTTGTTGAATAATTTCATTTAATTCTACTCCCCGCCCACTGCCATGAAGACAGTTCAGGTTCATAGCGACTGACCAGGGGCTGTAAACTTCTACTGCAACATAGCTTCATCTTGCTGGTGGGTTTGAACCATCAACCTCATTTCAATGCACACAAGGAGAATATAGCACAGAGAAGGTCATGCTATATCACCAGCCCAGTTCCCTCTCAATCTGCCTACTGAGCATTCAGATGCAATTTGCACCTTAAACCCAAGCTATCAAAACACACACACAAATACACACACACACACACACA
>PVJH01029917.1:0-25364 GCA_004026705.1 Nesogale talazaci | reverse complement strand
CTGAAGAAGAGTCACAGCACCCCCTGCTGATCACAGGTCAAGCTTCAGCTCCTCAGAAGAAATATTTAAGGGATGTCAAGACTGATGTGAATTAAGCCTCCCGTGAATCTCCACTGACCATATATCAGGGATGTGAATAGCCTTGCTATCATGCAGAGTGCACTGGAAAGCAGATTGTTGCAGCTAAAACTGTGTAAAAATAATACTTTAGCATCTCTCTTCTGACTCATTTGACTTTTTTCACTGGTTTTAAATTCCCTCTAGTTTTTAATATTTTCTGCTTTCTTTTCTATTGGGGTTTTTCTGTGTCTTACTTTGTTGTTGTTAGATCTTGTTGTTTGGTATGTTTTTCTCTATAGAGACAGTGACTGGATGAAGGCTTTCTTGCAGGCATGGCAGGGGAAGTGGCAGGGAAAATGAGAAACAAATAGCAGAGAGGACAAGACTGAAGAAAACGTTCTAAAATTGATTGTGCTTATGCTTGTACAAACTCTTTAATATTATTGAATATCAGAAGAAGCCAGCTTCGGATACATACATCACAGGTTCAATAGGTGCAGTTGTTCAGCGATAATTACTCATTACTATAATAAGATTATAGAGAGCATGAGAGAGAAATCATAAGAATCAGACACATTTCACATCAGGGTAGCATGCTCACCTCCGCCAATTGGGTGGTCCATGTGGAGAGAGAGTGGACTTTAATTTTCCCCATGCAAATAACCTTATGGGGGACACATGAGCTCTGTTGTCACTGGTCAGGACACATCACAAGAGGGGGCTGTCTTAAAGGCTATATGGTGACAAGGGGAGGGGTCTCAGGGATGCCTACAAGACTGAGGGGAGAAGGATGATAGGAGACCTCAGACTCCTGGAGGTAGATAAATAGGTCTATCTGGTTAGGAGCCATTGACAGTGGCTCTTGAACTCCATCCACAGGCTTCAAGGGAAGGGAACGATCATCTAAACAGCAGGGGAGTCAGCTGTATAGTGAGACACACAAAGGCCTAAGATAACGGGGAGCTTCAGGGAGCATAGCTAACTTCCACACCAAATACCAGTAAATAGTTTGCTTGATATTTTGGAGTATATAATTGTGGGAAAGTCCTGTCTTCATCCCACAGGTGAACTAGTGAATTGTATGCTATGTGACTTATATGCCAATGAGACATCTTTAAAGACTTCTTGTAGGAGTCCTGGTGGGATAGTGAGTCATGCGTTGGGCTCTTAACCTTAAGAGCAGCGGTTCGAAACCACCAGTGGAAAGCTGAGGCTTCCTACTGCTGTGCAGTGTCCTACTCCTCGGACACTGACTGGGGTAACTCTACCCTGTCTTATAGCGTCACCATGCGTGAGCATCGACTCCATGGCAGTGAATTTGGTCTTGTTTTTGGAAGCAAAAAGAATACAGATGGTAAAGATCAACAAGGTGCTAAAAGAATGGATTTGAGGGGTGTTGGGGAGGATCTCTGTCTGTTCTACCAATCTCTGCTATATCTCTGTGGTTTGCTGTAAACAGGAAATATGCTCCACTGAAAGTTCTTTCATCTTTAAGTGTTTGGGGTTAGGAATCATTTACACCAGGAGCATTTGAATTATGGTATTGGTGGAAATTAGGAAGATTGAGAACCACTGCTCTGGGTCTTTAATGCTTCCTTTACCCCACTATCATGAGCCCATTTCTACCTTACAAATCTGACTAGACCAGACAGAACAAGTACACTGGTATAGTAGATAGGAGTTCTTGACACACGGAATCCAGGACAGATAAACTCCTCAGGAACAGTAATGGGAGCAGCAATTCCAGGAGGTTGATGGGGGGGTGGGGGGGTGGGGGTGTTGAGAGAGAAAGGGGTAACCAGCAGCAATGAGTGACCTATAATCCCCTCCTCCAGAGGGAACGAACAACAGAAATGTGGGTGAAAAGAGACAGGGGACAGTGTAAGACATGAAAATAGCAATAATTTATAATTTATCAAGGGATCACGAGGGTGCAGGAGGGAGGGGGGAAAGGAGCTGATACCAAGGAATCAATTAAAAAATGTTTTGAAAATTATGATGGGGACATATGTACAAATGTGCTTCAGACTATTGAGAGATGGGTTGTTATAAGAGCTGTGAGAACTCCCCAAAAATGATTTATTTTTTAAAAGTGAGAGTGGTGCGACATCATCTGCATGTACTGTGCACATTATCAAGAGAAACAAGGCTCTGAGACTGCGAGCTACATAAAGGGTCAGTGAAAAAAAAGCAAGACCCTCAACTAAATTGATTGACACAGTGATTAAAACAATGGTATCAAGCATAGGAACAATTGTAAGAATGGTGCGGGATCAGGCAGTGTTTTGTTCTATTGTGTCTAGGTCACTGTGAGTCAGAAGTGACTTGATGGCACTTAAGAAAAATATAACATAGCTCTGTGTTTTTGTATGTTTTTTTATTTTCCCATACAAAATAGAAAATTATTTGCTGAGTTCATCTCCTAAAACAAAGTAAGTTGTAAAATGCCACCCCTATGAATTAGCCTATGCTTGTCATCAATTTTCTAACGTCTTCATCAATAGTTATAACTCAGTTAAAATTATTTTTCTCCTTCACATTTCCCATCTTTCTTTTTAATAAAGCATTTGCCAATTATTATAATGCAATGCTACTTTTATAAAGTCCATTCATAAGTTATTCAATATTCACTGGCTGACATAAAAGTCAATGTGATAGATGCCAGTTTTTGTTACTTCGTTACACCATATCTAGTCCCAATTTATAGAACAGTCAAGATAGACTTGTGTAAATATCAGTAACAAATGGAGGAGCTGTGTTAGTCCAGGTAAACTAAAGAAACAAATTCAAAGACACTCATGTGTGTGGCAAAGAGCTTTATATACAAGAGCAATTTAATACTGAGAAAACATCCCAGTCTAGTCCAGACCAAGTCCGTAAGTCAAACATTAGCTCATATGACCAACACCAATCTATAGATTCCTCTTCATAGTCACAACACACATGCAATGACGCCAACCCAATACAGGAAGATCACAGGCCAGTGGATGGGAAGTCTTGTGGATCAAGTGGTGCTGTAAGCATCTCCGTGTGTCTTCAGCTCCAGAGGCTTGGCTCTAGGCTCTATCAGCCTCTCTATGTGTTATCTCCACAGGGATGTCTTGCAGGGAGTGAAGACAGAGAGAGAGAAATGTGTCTCCCACCTCCACGGAGGAATACAGTAGTTCCCAGAATCCTCAAGAGAAGTCCATGCCCACACAGAAACCTCATTGGCTATATCCTGATTGAGATGCTAGACTCCACCCCTTCACTCTGGATCCTCAAATTGACACCAGATTACATAACTACTACAGAAGCCCTGGTGGTGCCATGGGTTACATGTTGGCCTACTAACTGCGAAGTCAGTAGTTCAAAACTACCAGTGATTCCAAGGGGAAAAGAGGAGAGCCTTTCTACTCCGAGTCACAATCTCAAAAACCCACAGGGGCAACTCTACTCTGCCCTATATGGCTGCTATGAGTCGGAATCGACTCTATGGCTGTGCATTTGAGTTTTGTGTTTGGTTATCTGCTTAGTGATCCTGGTGGCAGTGACTAAAGAAGTTGACTCTTAACCAAAAGACTGGCCATCTGGAATCACTAGCCACAGGGAGAGGGGGACCAGACTTCAACCTGGTGCTCCAAGATGCAACATACCAGCATGAAGCAGTGAACCAGGAGAGAGGTCTGAGGGCCCAGCCCCAAAACCAACTATGTGGACAGCCACCCCTCACTCCAGAATTTATTTCAGAGAAAAGCACTGAAGCTACAACTCAGGGAGAGGGACATGTCTGATCAGAGCAAACAGGAGCAAATGTAAGGGAAGAGAGAGTGGAGCACATTCTGGCCCACCAAGCCTTGAGGACGATGATACCCGCACTCGGTGCAGCCAATGCAGAGAGGACCATATAGCCAGCTCCGCTATGAGACGTGACATCCCTCACTGACCTATAGTCCTACAGTGGTACAGACCACTGTTTCTCCAGTGTTGTGCCCAACCTGACCCCACGATGCTGAGTCAGCAAACTGGGGACATGCAGCAGGACAGCTGGGGAAGCAGAGCAGGGAAGTTCCAAGGGAGTACCAAAAAGACTTTGGGAGCCAGGACGTGGCACCCCATCAGACTCGATGGAAAGCACTCCTAAAGGTCAACAGTCCTTGAACTATTTACAGGTTTTTCTTTTTTTACTATTGTTTTGCTGTCTTGTTTCTTTGGGCATATTATTATCTTGCAGGTCTATCTACATGTCTCCATCCACTTTTCTGCTTTCCATCCCCCAGGGAGGAAGTTATATGTAGAACCTTGTAATTGGTTCCCTCTTTCTACTCCACCTTTCCTCCTTTGTCCCTGTATTGTCACTCTCACCACTGCTCCTGAAGGGATCAATCATCTGGATAGTCTGGAGGAGAAAACAAGGGGAACACTGGAGGGGGTGAGGAAGGAAGCAGTGTTGACCAACCCAGGGACAAAGGAAAAGCACGTGATCCGAAGTCGGTATCAGACAGGGTGTGGGAGGCCTGGAAGAGATTGATCAAGGGCAATGTAACCGAGAGAAATTACTGAAAGTCAAATGAAGGCTGAGCATGACAGTGGGACAAGAAGAAAGTAAAAAGGAAAGAGCTAAGAACTAGGGGCAAAGGCCATTTATAGAGGTCTAAATACAGGTATGTTCAAATGTAAATGTATTTTTATATGATGGAGAAATACATTTATGTGCACAGATTTAGTATTAAGGTAGCAGTTGCATTCCCTCAATGCAAGAACACTTTGTTCTATTAAATTGCATTCCATGATGCTCACCTTCCCTACGTGATCACTAAAGACAAATGTGTACATAAGCAAATATGGTAATGAAAGCTGATGGTACCTAGCTATCAAAAGATATAGTATCTGGGGTTTTAAAGGCTTGAAAGTAAACAATTGACTATCTAGTTCAGAAGCAGCAAAGCCCACAGGGAAGAAGCACACCAGCCTGTGCAATCAAAAGTTGTCAAAGGTAAGAGGTATCAGTCATAGAACAAAAAATTCTTATTGTGAGTGAGGGGGAGTGCAGATTGGGGACCCAAAGCCCATCTGTAGGCAACAGGACATTCCCTTATGGAAGGGTCACAGGGAGGATGTGAGCTAGTCAGAGTGCAGTGGAGCAATGATTGAACATACAACTCTTCTCTAATTCTTAAATGCTTCTCCACCCCCCACCCCACCATCATGTTCCCAATTTCACCTTACAAATCTGGCTAGACCAGAGGATTGATTAAACTGCAGCCCAGCCAGAATACAGTTCAATTTTTGACTGAGAATAAGTGACGATTCCATCCTTTCTTCCTTTGAGAAAAGCCAACATCTCCTGAAATACCAGCTTCAATGTCTGTTTATTAGGCAATGTTGTCATACAGTAAAAAATAGATTATATACAAAATAGCAGGAATAATAGAAAAAAGATATAAAACAAGCAGCCCTACATACAAAAAGGTATCCCCCCTCCCAAGAAAATCAGAATTTGTTTTCAAAGCATTTTTTTTTTACAAAACCGCCTTATCACAAAGTGTTCTCCATTAACTCAGTACATTTGTCAAATCTGCCATTCCATTCTTAGAAGCGTTTTTCAAACTCATGTTTGGATGGTTGACCACACTTCCCATTTTTTCTTCACCTCTTCTAATTTATCAAGTCTCTGCCCTTTCATGACCCTCTTCATTTGCAGAAACAAAAAAGCCACACAGAAAAAGGTCAGGTGAGTCAGGTGTGTGGGGCAAGAGAAGCATGCTGGTGCACTGAGATGGCTGCACAAGCAGGTGCATTGTCCTGGTGGCAAATCCAGTCCCCCATCTGCCAAAAAGCAGGAATTTTTTTGTTGACACTGTTATGCAATTTTTCAGAACTTATAAATAGAAAGCTCGATTAATAGTTTGATATGGTAGAACTCCAAATGCACTACCAAGTGAACATTTTCGTTCATGTGGGAAGTTGAGAGACACTGAGAACAAAATTTGTCATCAATTGACATTTCACATTTGAGAAGAGCACCCATAAATTTGAGTTTTTCCCATACCACTGTCTTTGTTACCTGTATTCAACAGCACCAGTTTCTGTGATATTTTTCCCTAGCAGAAGACAAAATTTCACAGCCACATGCTGTTCTCTTAAATCAGTCATCACAAAAAAAACAAGGTTTAAGTGAAACTGCTTTCATGAAAGAAATTCAGTGACTAGAGAGAACTTTCCTAGGTGACGTCACTGGATGCACTAACTCAAAGCAAGTTGCTCAATGCTTACCTAGCAGGAAAAATGCATTACAAAAGCTCCACTCCACTCTGCCCAGTGCAATTGTTTTTTCAGGTAGTACCCCTCATATATCTTGAGGTTGGTAATTAAAAGGAGTGTAGAACTATATTATGATTATTTCACATAAAAGAAGTAATAAGCAACATATGAATAGGCAGACATGGAGAAGAAATGCTAGTCCATGAGGGAACTTAACAGATAAGTTTAACAGAGTTTACACATAAAAGGCAAGATTCATGAACAAGGAAATACATCAAGACAGTATTACAAACAAAAGCTGAAAAAATAAAGCTGTGGAGAAATGCATAACATAATCCCTCAGAAAAATAAGTTAAATTAGTTGACTAAATGAGTTAATCATCTAGACTCTTTTCTCATGTGTGAAACAGATTTTAATCACTTCTGAATGAGTGAAGATTCAAAGGACTTCTGACAAAGGTCTGAGCACCCCCATTTTGTGTGTGTGTGTGTGTGTGATGGGGCAACGACTCCAGATGTCATCCGAACCCATAATTTGAGAAACATAAACAATCAAATTCTCATGGAGTCTGTACCTTTCGTTTTGACAAGCAGTATTCTATGTATTTTGGAAGGAGAGTGCTGTGCAGCTGCCTCTATCAACAAAAGATGTACAGGGAAATTTGTGAGAACTTGACAGAACTTCCTTGTTTCTCTGGGTCTCAAAAGCTTTGTCTCTGACAAAGTGTAATCTTATCACTTTTCTATTACTCTCTACTAAGAATCCTACAGCAAAAATAGGTGTCCAGAGTTTTCCTACTCTGACAGGTTCTAGTGTTTGCAGACTTTACTATATAAGGCAGTCTTTAAACAGGATACTGACTTATCTTTACAGTTTTTCCATGTCCTTATCCTGGAAAATTTTCGGTCAATAAACCCAATTATCTTGTTTTTGAAAAAGAAAAGAAAATGATATTTTAATTCATTTTAAAACTTAGAAAATATTAAATGGGAAAAACTACACTGTGCACATAACTTATTTACAATCAGTATTTAGAAAATGTGTATCGACATTTGCTTTCCTTACATATAGTTCTAAACTAAGTTAATAAACACAATTTTAACTTCTAAACGCATTATTGGACTTTAATTTTGGTGTTGCTCCAACTACTTCTGTTTACATATATGTAATACTAGGATCATTTCACAGTACTTACCATGGTCTGCATCTGATATGCTCAGATTACTTCACAATCTGTTAGATATTTTATGTAATAGATCTTTTATAAAAATTCTGAATCCTTTGCTAAATTTTTTTCTAAAATATTCATTTACAATTTCCTTTCCAGTCTGCCTTTCCCAGTGTGAAATCCACGTCATTATTTTTTCATTTTGACTGTTACGTTTCCTCCCTCATGTGAGCATGATAGCTAAGCACAAATTAATCACGTCTTTCTTTCCACTCTGAGTGTTTTATGTAGCCTGAATCCTCACATTCTAAAACTTACCTCTATGAGCAAATGATTTCCCATTAAATGACTTTACGTAGTATTTCTTAAAAGGCTTTGTTCTATTATTTTCCTGCATTTGTTTTAGTGGTGCCTTAGTTTTCAAAAGCAGCTGGGTGGCAAAATGCCACAAAATGGGTGTCCTTAAAAAAAAATTATTTTCTAATAGTTCTGAAAGCTAGAAACCCCAAAGCAAGGTTTAGAAGGAACTCTGCTCTCTACTATAAAAGATGTTTCCTCATCTACAAATCCTGATGTTTTGTGGTGGTGTACTTTGCCTTTTAGGTGTATCTTAACATAGCATCTACTTTACCCTGGTCAGACTCTCTGTATCTGTTCTTCCTGTGATAGGATAAACCCACTCTCGTATTATACCAATGAAACAGAGCTCCCATTTGTAAAGTCATATTCACAAGAACATAAATTATGTACCTCTTCAACATATCTCTTCTAGTGATACAACTCAATTCATAAGATTTTCCTCTGCTGAGTATCTTGGACACACTAAGGCTAGCTAGCACGTGGCTGAGTAATACTGCACAGTGATTTACAGACCTTGAGTCACCTGTGACTTTTTCATCTTGTTAAAAGGATCAGTGTATAAAAGAACACAGTCCCACACTGAATAGAAACAGTATTCTCCTCATTTGTGAGTTCTTTGGCTTAATATTAAGACCTGTAACTGAATCATTATTCCATATATAGCATATGATTTCAAATTATCTAGCAATAAAGTAATAAACAAAGCACCTATAAAGCATATATGTTTGTTCCCCACTGTTGTCTGTTTTCTCCTTATTTTTAGGGTCAGAACACTGACTAAAGCTTTTCCACATACTTGACAAGCTTGTTTTCTCTTAAGTGTAAATTTTCATGTAATCTCATGTTAGAACACCTGGTAAATGCTTTTCCACATACATGGCATTCATACGGTTTTTCTCCAGTGTGAATTCGCTCATGAAGTCTCAGGTTAGAACTTCTACTGAAGTTTTTCCCACATACATTACACTGAAATGGTTTCTCTCCAGTATGCGTTTTCTCATGATCTCTCAGTTCAGAGCACTGACTAAAGGCCTTCCCACAGAGGTGACATCCATATGGTTTCTCTCCGGTGTGACTTCTCTCATGTCTTCTTAAGTTAGAACAATTCATGAAGGCTTTCCCACAGAGATGACACTTATATGGCTTTTCTCCAGTGTGAGTTCTGTTGTGTTGCGTAAGGCACGATTTTTGAATGAACACTTTCCCACATATATGACATTCATATGGTTTCTCTCCAGTGTGTGTTTTCTCATGACTTCGCAGTTCATAACTCTGACTAAAGGCTTTCTCACACACTTGACAAATATATGGTTTCTCCCCAGTGTGAAGTCTCTCATGTTTTCGAAGATTAGACCTTGTACTGAAAGTTTTTCCACATATTTGGCAGTCATACGGTTTCTCTCCAGTATGAGTTCTATTGTGCTGTGTAAGGCAAGACTTTTGAATAAAGGCCTTCCCACATACACTGCATTCATATGGTTTCTCTCCAGTGTGTGTTTTCTCATGACTTCTAAGTTCGTAACATTGACTAAAGGCTTTCCCACATAGTTGACAAGCATATGGTTTCTCTCCGGTGTGAATTCTCTCATGTTTTTTAAGGTTAGACCGTGTACTGAAGGTTTTTCCACACATATGGCAGTCATATGGTTTCTCTCCTGTGTGAGTTCTAATATGTTGTATTAGGTCAGAGCTTTGGATGAAAGCTTTCCCACATAGGTGACACTCATATGGTTTACTTCGAGGGTGAATCTGCTTCTGCTCATTACAAAATGTCTGGTCACTATGAGATTTTGCAAATTCTTCACCATCTTTCTTTCCTGCGTGAACTAAGACATGTTGAGTCAATGTGTCATTGTCAGCAAAATCTTCTCCCAAATCATTACATTTAAAGGAATCCTCTTCACTGAGAGATCTCTGTTTTGGAGAGAACATGAAAGACTGTTAAATGTTTATCTACACATATTTACTCATATATTTTTCTATGTATGAATTCTAAATAACCATTCATTAAAATACTCTTGTTATATAATCTTTCTGATGTAAGTTACATAAATACATCATCTAACCTCTCATAAATGCAGATTTATGCTTTTGAAGCATCCTGACTTCATGGTTGTCAATTAATTCTGAAGAACTCACTATACTTCAGAAAGTTAGTGAAATTTTTCCATATTCTTTTCATTTCTCCCAAAACTATTTGGGACCTGATTATATATAAGAAGCATGCAAGTAACTAATTGTCTCTTCATAAGACCTTAGTTTTGAGGACAGGCTAATTGTTTTGGTTTTTTAAAACATCATTTAATTTGGTTCCTCTGTGAGGCTCTTATCACAATCCATACATCCATCCATTGTGTCAAGCACGTTTGTTGCCATCTTCCATTTTCAAAACACTTGCTTTCTACTTGAGCCCTTGGTACCAGTTCATTTCCCCCTGCATCCCTCCCCGACCCTCCCTCGCCCATGAATCCTTGATAATTTAAATTACTTCTTTATGTCTTACACCAACTGACATCTCCCTTCACCTGCTTTCCTGCTGTGTGTCCCCCTGGGAGGAGATTGCATGCAGATCATTGTGATCAGTTCCCTCTTTCTCCTCCCACCTTTTCCCCTGCCTGCTAGCACTACTCTCATTATTTGTGCTAAAGTCCCTGTGTTTCCTTCCAGCTCTTATCTGCGCCTGTGAACATACTCTGGTCTAAGTGGATTTGGAGGGTAAAATTGGGGTCATGATGGTGGGGTGGGGGGAGGAAGCATTAAAGAACTAGAGGAAAGTTGTATGCTTCATTGGTGCCATCTTGCACACTGACTGGCTCATCTCTTCCCTGTGACCCTGCTGTAAGGGGATGTCCAATTGTCTACAGATGGCTAGGAGTCTCCACTCTCCACTCCCCCTCACTTACAATGACATGATTTTTTGTTCTGGATCTTTGATGTCTGATAGTTAATCCCACCAACACTTTAAGATAACACAACCTGGTGTGCGTCTTCCATGTGGACTTTGTTGCTTCTCAGGTAGATGGATGCTTATTTATCTTCAAGCCTTTAAGACCACAGATGCTGTATCTTTTGCTAGTCGGGCACCATCAGCTTTCTTCACATTTGCTTATGCACCAATTTTGTCATCAGTGTTAGTGTCAGGAGGGTGAGCAACACAGAATGTCGGGTTATTAGAACACAGTGTTCTTGTGTTGAGGGTGTACTTTGGTGAAGGCCCCAATGTCCATCTGCTACCTTGGTACTTAACATATAAATACATGTACATATTTTCCCCTATTGTTATATAAGAATATATTTACATATGTACATGCCTGTATTTAGATCTCTATAAATGACCTTTGCCTCCTAGTTCTTTCCTCTATTCCCTTTAACTTTCTTCTTGTCCCACTATCAAGTCCGGCCTTCGTTCAGGTTTCAATAATTCCTGAGTTACATTGCCCTTGATCAAGCCACACCAGGCATCCTACGCTCTCCTCGCCATCGACTTTACATCACTTGTTCCCTTGTCCCTGGGTTTGTTAACACTACTTCCTTTCCCCCGCTCTTCCGCTCCCATGCCCACCAGAACTGGTGGATCATTGTTTTCTCCTCCGTATTGTTTAGCCCACCTATCTTAACTAGACAGAAATGCAGAGACAATTATAAGCATAAAAACAAGAGAGAGCAAAACAAAAGAAAACAGAAAATCCTAACAACAACAAAACCAATGACCAAAAAAAAAAGGACAGTCTATCAATAGTTCCAGATCTGTTTGTTGACCTTTTGGAGTGTGTTCCGGTGGAGTCTGATGGGGTATTTTTGGTATTCCCTGGGGACTTCATTGCTTGGCTCCCCTGCTGCTCTGCTGCACATCCATAGCATTTTGCTCTGATGTGGTGGGATCAGATTGGGCACAATTCCTGCACTGTGCCTCCAGTGTTGTCCCTTGCTCATAGCGCTATGGGTCAGTGAGGAAGGTCATGTATTATGGTGGGGCTGGCCCCATCTTCTTCTCTCAGCACAGGCTAATTTCTTCCATTAATTCCAATAAACATTTTGTCCCAATTTTAATGATAATAAGGTGATTGTGCTGAATTCCCAACTAATTCCAATCCCTGGACTCTTTCTGAAAAACCAGATGCCATACATGATAAACTTACCATTACCAGGATGGTGGATGTATCCTTTTTGCAGGATATCATTTCTTCTTTTCCAAGTCCACTTTCCCTGAGTAAAAGAACTGAAAAGTGAATAATTCTTGAGTGGCAATTCAGAAATTAAAATCCTGAAGAATCATATATGCTCACCTAAGTAATGTCCAATACTGACACTTTGATGGGAAAGGCATATCAAGTTAAGGAAAACTCGAGGCAGAAATACATTCACTATAGAACACACTCATTGCCACTGAATCGATTCCCAACTCACCGCGAGCTTAGAGGGCAAAGTAGAATGCTCCCTAAGGTTCCTGAGGCCATGAATCTCTACAAGAACCTCATCTTTACCCCATAAAGCAACTAGTGAATTCAAACTGCTGACTTAGCACCCAATATGTAATCCATTATACCACAATTTAAAAGATTCTTGGAACTGCAAATAACAAAAATAAAATGAATATTGATTCAACATATGAAGGATACTCTTCAAAGAGGAGGGCTAGAAAAAGAGCTATTAAGTGAAATTTTAGCTCCAATAGTACATAAGTATTTTTTTCCTACATAGCCTAAGACAATAACGGGAGAAGACGTGAGTAATTAGGCCTCAAGTCTTCACCTACGTTTAAAAAAAAAATCACACACTTTAAGTATAACTAAAAGGGTGGTAGTTCAGTAATTACCTATGGACATGCTCAAACTTCTCGATGGACAGCTCTTACTCTAGTAGGGGCGGGAGGGAGGTGGATTAGATTATGTTTTGCTTGATTATCAGGATGTATACTTACAATTTTTATCTATCTGCTATCTAGACGGTATGATTGATGTATAATCCTCTCCCCAGTAACTCAGCACCTGAGGAAATGACTTTTCTCTTGTTTGGACAGTTCAAACTATGTGTACTAAGTTGATTCCCTGTTCACAGCAAAGAAAAAGTGACACACTTTCCGACAATCAGTCCCGCAGCCTCCTTTTGAGAAAGGACATGTTCCTCACAATGCAAACCAGAGGCCACAGTCTGTCACTGCACAGCACCAGGTCTTCCTGGTAAGGCCTCACTCAGCCAGTGGACTTGAAATAAACCGACTTCGTGGTAGCATATCGTGAGTTCCTGACAACTCATCAGGGACACAGTGAAAACTGAAGGTCAGTTAGCAAAGACTAGAGACAGCAATGATCTCCAGCAGGGTACAGAGCTGGATGGAGGGGATGCCAAGAAAAAAACATCTTCGTGGCTAGGTGTTTTTATTTAATAAATAGCTCCATGATTTTTTGGCAATGCTATTTGACTTCTATACGACTACATATGAAATGTGCGGGAAGGGCAAAAGCAGAGAAAACAGGTTGTAGTGGTTACCAAGGGCTCATGGCAGAAGAGGGAATAGTTGTTACTTCCCAAAACACAAACACTGTCCTCGACCGATGGACTCAGCAATCCTCTTTGAGTGGCTCTTCCTCACAGTGACCCTACGGTTTCTGAGACTGTAAGTCTTGGAGGTGAGGAGTAGACGGCCTCGTCTCTCTCCCACGGGGCACCTGGGAGGTAGTGGGTAGCTCGATGTGTAACCCACCACGCCACCTGAGCTCACTCAGTTACTGTTCAAGGAAACTCATTTCTGTCCTCCTAACAACTCCCGACATCCCAAACAACATCCCCTCCCCAGCTACCGGTGCCTCAGGTGAATGCTCACTCAGGCCTTGCCCAGCGGAGCCGGGCAGTTAACCTTCCAGATCACTCAGATGAGTGTTCACCCAGCTGGGTCTCAACTAACTGACGTCACCCTTTCTGCCAAGTCAGTGCCAGGAAAGGGTAGCCTGTGTGCGAGAACATGCCCAGGAAGGGGGCAGTCAGACCACGGGGATCAGAGTCCCCCAAGCCAAGGCTGGCATGCCTAGAGAACATACCTTCCCATCAGCACCTTACGGAGGGCCAAATCTCAGGCTCGCCCAAGCTGTGGGAGCCACGGGGCTGGGTCTCCATTGCTATAGATTAGGGGGCTTCTGGGCCGTGCACAGCAGCTAGGCAGAAGTAGGGCTCTGACAGCAAGACAAGGGTCTAGTGTGTTGGCATTCAGATATGCGGGGGCCTACAGACATCCATGCAGTCAGATGTTGTCCAAAGGGATAGTAAGTCATAGATACCTATGTACATATTCCACTGCAATTGAAAAGAGTTTGAATGAGTCACTGTCCCTGTCCTTATGAACGCTCACTAACATTTTTTGGGGGGGGGGGGGCATCACTGCTCTCCAGTGGTGGGAGTAGGAGGCCCAGCCCCACTGCTGGAATTGAACCTCCGCCCCAGTGGGCCACAGTCCCGTGCACAACCACTACGCCACCAGGGCTCAGCCCGCTCACTAACATTTTAAAGGAGCAGACACCTAAACCCTCTTCTGTGGTCCCACTCACGCACCACCATCCAGTTAATTCCAACTCATACTGACCTTAAAAGACACAGAACTGCCCCTGTGGGTGTCCAAGGCTGCACATCGTGACATCTGTACATCACCCATGAAGCGGCTGTTGGGTTTGAACCGCTAACCTGGGCTTGCGGCCCAACGCATGACGCACCACACCGTCTAAGCTCCTTTCGCTATCTAATGAACAACAATAAAGCCCATGACAGTAACCCAGAAAACTGTTTATCTGAAATGCTGGCCAATTATTTAGGCACTTTCAACTTCTGAAACCATTCACTCATTACAGATCATTTGAAGAAGAGAGAAGTTAATGTTCAGATGCCATTTTATGAAGCACCTCAGTTTCGAATCAGCGAAGCCTCAATTATTCCCTTAAAAAGAGGACTAGGGCTGAGCCCCGGTGGCGCAGTGGTTGTGCGCGGGACTGCGGCCCACTGGGACGGAGGTTCAATTCCAGCAGTGGGGCTGGGCCTCCTACTTCCACCATCGGAGAGCAGTGATGCCCAAAAACCAAAAAAAAAAAAAAGAGGACTAACAGGGTGCAGGGTAGCACCAACGAAACATACAACTTCCCCTTCTTGAATGCTTCCGCCCCCCACTATCATGATCTCAATTTTACCTTCCAAGTCTTGCTAAACCAGAACTTGTACATGGGTACAGATAAGAGCTGGAAACACAGGGAATCCAGGACAGATAAACTCCTCAGGACCAATAATAAGAGTAGCAATACCAGGAAGGGGGGGGTGGGGAAGAGACAAATGGAGGACGGATCACAATGACCTACATATATCCCTTCTCAGGGGGTTGGACAACAGAAAAAGTGGCAAAGGGAGACATTGCTCAGTGTAAAACACGAAAAAGAAATTCTATATTATCAAGGGTTTGTGAAGAAGAGAGAGTAGAGGAGGGAGAGGGATAAAAAAGAGGAGTTGTTACCAAGGACTCAAGTGGAAACGGTTTTGAAAATAATAAAGGCAACAAGTATACAAATGTGCTCGACACAATGTATTATGCATTCACTGTGATAAAGAGCTCTATGGACACAATGTATCATGCATTCACTGTGATAAAGAGCTCTATGGACACAATGTATCATGCATTCACTGTGATAAAGAGCTCTATGAGCCCCAATAAGATGATTCAAAACAAAACATATATGAACAATTTATACATAGTACATTTAAAAAAGGACTAAAATTTCATCAAGGAAAGCAGAAGCTGGTAAGCAACTTATAATAGAAAATGCCAAAATATCCACAGGCAGACCCTAACTCGGTACTCCATCCAAGTGGACCAGATTTCTGTAGTTCCTCTGCATGAGATTGTATTACAAAGCCCTCTGAGAGGGACTAAGCATTCCTAATCTAACCCTTATGTAATACACAAAAGGGACATTAAGCCAAATTCTCTTTGTTAAACTTAATAGCTTCCACAAACTCTGCATCTAGTTTGAAAGAAACTTGGGGATCAATGAAAGTGAATTTTTTTATGGCAGAAATCAGTGCTTCCCAAAGAGGGCCAGAACAATCGAGGTGTGCCAGTAGCTCAGGTGCCACTGGGCGGGCTGCGGGCGCAGAGGAGCTCTGGTGGCACTGCCAGGTAGACAGGGTTGGCAGTTTGAAACCAAATGCTCCATAACAGAGAGATGAGGCTTTTCACTCCTGCACTTAGAGTCACTGAGACCACAGAGGCATTTATTTCTACGGGGTCTGAGACAAAATCGGCTTGGTTTTCATTAAACACAAACTCAATGGCAGTAAGTGAAAGCACAATGCATGCATATATAAAACCACGCACATTTTTTTAAAAAGAGAGAAGAGAAAAAAACGAGCAGTAGGACAAATAAATTTGGGGATCTCTGCCCTCAATGCATGTTTAAATACATGTTTCTAACGATTTTTATATTGTCTAATCATTTCCCCATAGCCCATTAGACATGAAGAGTCCTGATGATGTAGCAGTGGGTTATGTTCTGGGCTGCTAACTACAAAATCACCAGTCCCAAACCCCCAGAGACTGACTCTGTACGATAAAGTGACCAGATGTCCTGCTTTTGGTGGGGCAGTCCCAATTTTAAACAAGTTTTCCTCGCGTCCTGCGGTGTTTTAAAGAAGTCCCAATTTTTGGAAAGAATGCATGACAAGCTAGGGAACAGCGGGAGAACGGGAAGGGAATATACCCCCTCAAACTCTCCTCCCCGGCCAGTGGTGTCCCACTTTGGCAATGTTAAAATCTGGTCACTTTACTGGGGGAAATGAGGCAGGCACGCCTATAAAAATTGAGTCTCTGAAACCCACAGGGGTGGTTTTAACTCTGTCATATAAGGTCACTCTGTGTCAAAAACGACTTGAGGGCACCGAGCTTGGCTTTCCTTAAACAGATAACAGTGACTGCTGCTGTTTCACAATGTCTCGGGAAATGCCGCGGGCATTTCATAATTCATCTCTTAACAAAAACGCCTATGACGCTGGTATTGCTGGCTTCATTCTATAGATGAAGGTCCAGTACGGCTACAGTATTTACTGTAAGATCTCTTATTCCCTTTGACTCTTTAATGTTTTTCCACAGTCTTGTTTTTAGTATTTCTGAGCACCAGGCTGGCACAACCTGCTGAGCTGCTCATCAAAAAGTTGCCAGTTCAAGTCTACCCACCAGCTACTGAGAAGATTCACCAGGGACCTTCTTGCCCCCCAAAATGGGTCGTGGTAAATGCTACTCGGATACACACTTTGTCCCCAGAAGTTAGAATCAGCTGTAAGACCCCCGGTAGAGGAGTGGCTATGTGGGGGGCTGCCAACCACAGGTTAGCGGTTCACAACCTCTGGCTGTTCGATGGGAGAAATAAGAGGCTGTCTCCACCTGCGCGGCTACAGTCTTTGACATCTCCAGTGGCAGTTTGACCCTGTCCTCCAAGGTCACCCTGAGTCTGAAATGACTCCATGGCAGGGAGTTTGATTTGGGAGAAAGGAAGTGACTTTTATTTCTATTTCTGTTACGGATTGGTGCTGCAGTTTCAGCTCCTATCAACCCACCCAATGACCCACAGAAGGGCACCATGCCCACCGCTGTGCCCACATCACGACTCTTCCTATGCTTGAGCCCACTGTGGCAGCTACTCTCTCAATCCATCTCCTTGCTACTCCTCGGGAATAATGAGCATAAAAATAGCATACTCATAGATAGTATGTACCTAAACTATGTGAAGGCGATAACTAAAGAAACCTCCAAATGCAAAAAATTTTGATAAACTCTTGATCCTGAATGGAAAAATTTGAACTCATCACATCTGCCACGCAATAAAATGCAAGCACCCTGAGGATTCAGTGTCTCTCCGTTAGTGAAGGCCAACGGAACCTGCGTCGCCGATAGCGGCGCAAGCATCAAATACACCCACGTCGGGTGAAAAGGACGATGTCAGCTAATTTCAAATAAGGTGATCTCTTACCGTATGTAACAATCCTCCTCTACAGGCTGCATGTGCTGTCGCCTCCAGCTTGATACTCAAATTTGAAAGGCTATTTAAAAATAAAACAAAAGCCACCTCGGGTTTTTTCCTACAAGCGAAATAACAAGAAAGGGGTCCGAGACTGAAAATGCACCCGCACACGTTTCAAGAAGCAGAAGGTAAGGCTCGCCTCGATCCGCCGAACGGAAGGGCCAGCGACCGGGACGTCCAGCGCCCTATTTCCCAGGACCCGCTGGCTCGCAAGGGGCCGAGCGGGCGGCTCGCGTCCGGAGCGTGCCGCGGGAGGAGGCCCCGGCGGGCCGCACCGGCTCGCTCCGGCAGGAACTCACGGGTCTCGCCCGCCCGCCCGCCCGCCTGCCGGGGTCTTTACGGAGAACAAGGCTGCGGGGGCCGGGCGGAAAGGGGGGCCGGCGGGGGCCACCCCGGAGGGGGACGGAGGGGGACCCCGAACTCAGATGCCCGCTCGGACCGCGGCCAGACCGGGACGGTACCGGGTGGTGGGTGGGGGCGACCGGGAGTAAGGCTCACTCTCGGGCACCGCGGCTGCCGGCCCTCCCCTTCCGGAAGGACCGGAAGTAACGCTGGGGCGACGGGATGGGCGGGGTCTAGACTGGTTTGGGGGCGGGGCCTGCAAGCGGAGGCACCTGGACGTGGGCGGGGCCGAGGGGAGGGCAGGCGGACGAGGGGGCGGGGCCCTTGCGCCCCTCTGAAACCGACTCCCCACACCCCCCAAAAAACAACCAAACAACTCTGCCTTTGGGAGGGAGCCTGGTTACGCGCCGGGCTGCTAACCGTTAGATCTGCAGTTTTTTAAAATTAAAACTCTGTGGGGCGACCCGAAAGTCAAGGAACAGTTATGCCTTTTTCCTAAACCCTGCCCTATCCTGTCACTGTGAGTTGGTATTGACTTGCTCAAGGCAGTGAGTTTGTTTGGGGTTTGCTTCCTTGGTGGAATGTGTGCTGTTGAAAGGTTTGCCCTAGGAGGTGGGGGTGGGGGGTAGAAAAAAAAAGAAAGGTTCTCCCTATTACCAACCCCCGTTGTTAGTGTAAATAATGTCTAGTCACCTATGAGTTTCATCTGTACATGTCAACAACCCTTGCATAACAGTCTGAAGCTGACCTACACATGTATAATTTCTTTTTTGTCAACCATGTTCTACATTCTATACCGTTGACTAAATAATGTCACTATCAATAAAATTACTTTATGCCCCGGACAGTGATTGATAATGTTCTCTATCAAAAAATGGCAATAATGTCTCTAAAGTGAACCAGCGCCATTGATAAGCCATATATATTTGAATAGATTTCTGCCTCATACTTAATCCTAGCCCCCATCTTTAGAACAATTCGTTCTTATGACATGGCCTTGCTTGATGCTCACCCTCGTGAAGAGAGCGCGGAAAATATGGGAGCCATGACCAGGTGTTGTGAAGAAACTATGTGGTGTCCCACAATCAGAATGAACAGCAGCTGTGGTCTTAAAGGCTTGCCTGAAAACAAGCAAGCCTCTCTGAGAGCGGTCAACTAAATCCACATGGAAGAAGCACACCAGCCTCGGTGACCCAAGGATGGTAAATAATAGAATCTAAATCCGAAGAAGGAAATGGTAGCAGAGCTTAAATTGTGAACAGAAGACGCTGGAAGGCAATGGAAGCCCTAAATCCACTTGCAGGGTCCCCGCAAGCCCCCTGTAACCATATTGAAAGGATGTGGATGAATTTGTTATCAGGCAGCGAGCTCGTAAAATCAGTTCTTAATTCTTTCTTTCTGATGGAGCTTTTCCACTGCTTTCTCTTGCCGTGGTTGCTGGAAATGGGGAGCTAAGGACGAGCATGGGGAGACCGTGTTCTGAAATGTGTTGCGGTGATGCTTCCACAAATTCATTTAGGATTACTGAGCAAACAAGTTGTATGCTATGTGAAGCATATGCTAACGAAACTCTTTCTAGGGACAAATTCCCTGCCACTGAATGGATTTCAACTCACAGAGGCGCTGAAGACGGACTAGAACAGCCCCCGTGGGATTCTGAGCGACCCAGTGTAAGAGTGGAGCCACCAGCGCGCCACCCAGACAGGGGCCTCTTCTTCTCCCCCGCCCCAATTGGAGTCTCCCTTTGTGCTGATGGGGAGCTGCTTCCTGCCTAATGCTAAGCTCGCGTTAACTAAACAACTACAGCAAGAGAGTGGTTTAGGTCCCGGGCGCGGGAAGGTGAGATGTTTTCCTGCTTGCCAATGAGTCCAATCAAAAGGCCGGTCGTGAGGAGTTTTTGAATAGACCTGGGACCTCAAAAGAGGGTGGTGCGAGGCTCGTTTGAGGTCCGGGAACATCTGAGGTGCTGAGATAGCTAGCCGGGCTATTTCACTGAGCAAAGTGTGTCTCTCATACTTGGAGCGTTCTGGCAGAAGGGACTATTTCCTGGAAAGGGGCGTACTGCTTGGTGACGCAGAAGAGAAGAAGGCTCTCTCATGAGGCGGTTGGACACAGTGGCTGCCACCACGGACTCAAGCATAATGATTTGAGGATACAGCAGAACTAAGCACTGTTTCGTTCCCTTTTACATGGGGTCACTGTGAGTCTGGACCAACTCACCAGCACTTAACAAGAGAGTTATAGTGATGAAAGGACTTGCCATCTACTTCCCGAACAGTTGACTAGTGACCACCTGATGAGTACCAGTGGAATAGTGCCAGTTATGGTGCCAGAAAAGAAACTCCTCTGATTGGAAGACACTCACTATACCTATGGGATAAAAGCTGCCTCATCAAACCCGTACTGTCCTTAGGTGTCATCTACTCTGTTCGGACTCATGTGGAACCAGTACGACAGAACAAAACCCTCGCTGCCACTGCACCCTCATTATAAGTATTGCGATGTTGGGGCCAGTTTTTAAACCAGTGTGTCCATCAGTCTCATGGAGAGTGTTCCAGGGTTGTTTCGGTTTGATCTGCTTAACCCTCTACTTTATTCCACCTTTTGGCTCTTTGTTGTACTACCTAGTGGCTTGAACTTCCCTGGCATGCTTTGTAGCCCAGCTCAAAATGAGATGTAACAGCTACAGGCATCCATCAATAGTCAGAAATTGAAATGTTCAGAACATGAATCTAGAAAAATCAGAGGTCATAAAAAATGAAATAGAACACTTGAGGATCATTATTTCTGTCTTCCTCTTTTTTGTGCTTCAGGGGTGGTTGTTGTTGCTGTTAATCACTTTATTGGGGGCTCTTTCAGCAGTTATAACATGCCATATATCAATTGCACATCTGTCCATAAATTTCCAAAACATTTTCTACTTGACCCCTCCGTGTAAGTTTTTTTTAAAAGAAATCATTTTATTGGGGTTTCATACAACTCTAATCATAATACATACATACATACTTTGTATCAGTGTTTATATTTTTGGGGGTAGTACAACTTTTATCACAATCTATACATACATACATTGTATCAAGCACATGTGTACATTTGTTGCCATCATCATTCTCAAAACACTTTCTTTCTACTTGAGCCCTTGGAATCAGCTCTTCATTTCCCTCATCCCTCCCCATCCCCGTCTCCCTTATGAACCCTTGATAATTTATAAATGATTGTTATTTTGCCATATCTTACACTGTCCGGTGTCTCCCTTCACTCACTTTACTGTTGTCCATCCCTCATGGAGGAGGTTGTATGCACATCCTTGTAATTGATTGCCCTTTTCTACTCCACCCTCTCTCCACCATCTCGGTATCACCACTCTCAGCACTGGTCCTGAAAGGATCTTCTGTTCTGAATTCCCTGTGTTGCCAGTTCCTATCTGTACCAGTGTACTTCCTCTGTTCTACCCAGGTTTATAAGGTAGACTTGGGATCGTGATAGTGGGAACAATTGGAAAATTGCATGTTTTATCATTGCTACACTGGACCGTGACTGACTGTCTCCTCCCTGCAATCCTTCTCTAAGAGGATGTCCAGTTGCCTATAGATGGGTCTTGGATCCCCAATCTGCACTATCCCTCATTCACAATGAGTTGATTTTTTGTTCTTTAATGCCTGATACTTGAGAGAATCATGATATCTAGGCATTTAATGAGTTAAAATTGGTGAACATTCGCCATTTTGAATCATATTATTCTGGGAATGACGAAAAGAAATGGCATCACATTTATTGTCAAGATTTATCCTGAAGTATAATGCCTTCAGTGATAGAACAGCTTGTGTCCATTTACAAGGAAGACCAGTTAGTATGTCTATAATTCAAATTAGCACAATAACCACTAATAGCAAGATAAAGAAATTGAACAACCTCTGCAACCTGAAATTGCATGCAATGAGTTGCATTGATAATTGCTAGTGAATGGAACTTGAAAGTTGGAAACAAAAAAGCATCTGTAGTTTGAATGTTGACTTGATGAAAAAAACAACAGATATAGTTTGATAGAATTTTGCAAGATCAATGTCTCTTATTCATTGAAAATACCTTTTTTTTAATCCGCATCACTGCCCTGGTAGGAGTAGGAATCCCAGCTTTGGGATTCCTTGCTTCTGGAAAGCTGCTGCTGGATTTGAATCATCATCCCTGTGGGCCGCAGTCCCGCACACAACCACTGCGTCACCAGGGCTCACCTTGGAAATACCTTTTTACAACATAAATGACAACTATACACATGCATAGACTGTCGATTGTTCGTATGGAAGTTCAGGTGGAACTGAAGAAAACTGAAACAAATCTGCAAGAGCCAAAATATGACAGTGAGTACATTCCTTCCACGTTTTAAAAACAGATATGATGCATTGAACACTATTGACAGAAGACCTGAGGAGCTGTGGGAGAATATCAAGAACATCATTCTTGAAAGGCGCCAAAGAGCACTAAAAAGGCAGGAAAGAAAGTTCAAAATGGATGTCAGAAGAAACTTTGAAACTTGTCCTACGCTTGCTTCCCTAGCTAAGGCAAAAGGAAGAAATTATGAAGTCAAAGAGCTGAACAAAAAATTTCAAAGGGCAATTAAAAAAGACAAAGTCAAATATGACTGTTAAAAGACCTAGAGTTGTAAAACCAAAAAGGAAGAACACACTCGGCATATCTTAAACTGAAGGAACTAAAGAACAAAATTAAAGTCTTGAGTTGCAATATTGAAAGGTTCTATGGGCGAGATATTAAATGATATGGGAAACATCAAAAGAAGATGGAAAGAACACGCAGAGTCGCTGTACCAAAAAGAACTACCCTTTCAGAAAGTTGCTTCACATGCATGTGAAAGTTGGACGTTAAATAAGGAAGACTGAAGAAGAATCGATGTATTTTGATTCTCAAACAATATCGAAGGCAGTATAGACTGCCAAAAGGATAAGCAAAGCTGTCCAGGAAGCAGTATGGTCAGAGTGCTCCTCAGAGGTAAGGATGGCGAGACTTCATTTTACTTACTTTGGACTCAGGAGAGACTAGTTGCTGGAGGACATTATCCTTGGTAAATTTGATGCAGTGGCTACAACATACATGTGGACCTCTCCAGAAGGAATACACAGAGCCCAACTCTCACCAGACACAGAGTGCTCAAAGTGGGAGGTATTTATAAGAGGGAATAAACAAGGCACAGGGGGTCGGGTGGCATTACACTGTATGCAGAAAAGGGGATCTGGGATACAAAGACAGGGGAAACTAGGAGGAGTTTTAGACATTTATCAGCAATTTTCAAAACAAATGACACTGTTCAGTGGTTATAGAAACAGCAGTTACAAGAGGAATTACAGTGTCAGGGGAGCCAGCCCCTAACAAATCCTCACAGGCCAGCAGGAGCAATTGTACAGCGATAATGTATAAGGATTATAGTAAAGTCATCGATAATAAAGAAGAGAGATTAAATAATGGATTCAAACACATTTCCTGGTAGCATGCTCATCTCATCCCTGCTTGGTGGTGCACATGAGGATGTGGAAGGTGGGAACTGCAGGTGTGAGAGAGAGAAATGTATTACTAACCAAGGCTTGACATTGCAAGATTTGAAAATTTGCCATACTTTTTTTTTTGGGGGGTGGGGGGCATGCATCACTGCTTCTGGTGGTCGTGGGCACTACCCAGTGCCGCTCCTGAAAGCCGCCGCTGGATTTGAACCGCCAAGCCCACAGGTTGCAGTTCTGCACTCAACCACTTATGCCACCGGGGCTTAGCCCAAATGTGCCATACTTGGGTCAGAACAAAAGTGGCTGTTCTCAGGCTAATTGATACAGCATGGTTACATTGTTAAAATGGCTGCGTCTACATTGACTACTACATCCTGGTCACATTGGGGTTCATTGTGGTGGTGTTGATACATATGAGAGCCCATGCAGAGCCTTGAGTCTATCCCACCAGAACTAGAAACTATCTCAAGAATCGATTAGGTGCGTTGAACACGGATGACCACAGACCAGACAGAATGTGGGTGGCATCAGAGATATGATGTGAAAAAATGAAAAGGTTATTGAAGAGACAAAAAAGATCAGTTCAGACTCATAGTGGCCCAGTGTACAGCAGAATGAAACACCTGTCCTTCTGCCATCTGCAGAACTGTTCCTATGCATGTCCATTAGTGCAGCCACTGAATCAATTCATCTTGTTGAGGCCCTTCATCTTTTTGGCTGCCTTCTGCTTTACCAAGCATGATGTTCTCCGGGAACTGCTCTTTCCTGACATGTCCAAAGTAAGTAAGATGAAGTCTTACCCTCCTTGCCTCTAGGATAAAGCGACCAGATGTCCCGCTTTTTAACAAATTGCCCCATGTCCCTTTAAAATTAAAGAAACATATTGCAATACTATTTTTGTATTCTATGAATGTTTTTTTGTTCCATATAGACCAAATTTTTCACTCTCAGATTTTTTTTTTTGGTGGCATCACAGCCCTTTGGTGGTGTCAGTATGAGGCCCAGCCTTGCTGCTGGATTTGAACCTCCAACCCAGTGGGCCGCAGTCCTGCGCACAACTACTATGCCACTGGGGCTCAGCATAGACCAAATTTTTAATCAAGAACACCCCCCCCCCCAGTCAATGGTGTCCAGCTTAAAATCTGGTCACTTTACTCTAGGAACACCTATCCATGCTTCTTCCAAGGCCAATTGGCTCATTCCTTTAGCCATCCATGGAACTTTCAATATTCTTCACCATGGTGATTCAATCCCTCACCACTTCATTATCCAACATTTAACATGTACAATAAAAATGCAAAATCTAACTACTTGTGTGCATTAACCGGATTGTAGACATGATAGAAATGGCTGTAGAGTGTCTCCCCTCTTGCCAATATTCTCCTAGCAGCATCTGAGAAGCTGAGTTCACTCCATTCGGTCCATAGAGGTACCAAATCCAGTTATCCAGCTGCCTCAAGGAGCTGGCCTTCTCTGTGGGTGACCATGACTTCTGGGTGAGTGCACAGACAGTACTGAAGCAATGGAGTTCTCAGTTTCTATGGGGCATAACACTTTCCAGTTCAACATTTCTGCAGGGTGGGAAGGGAGGAAGGACAGAGGCATGAGAAGACATGCAGATAATTTTAATA
>PVJH01029916.1:0-25061 GCA_004026705.1 Nesogale talazaci | reverse complement strand
CCTCCCGTAGGGGAACCGCTGGTGTGTTTTCTTCAGAGCCGCTCAAGCTGGGCCTGTTGGAGCTGAGGTACACGGCTCAGGAACTTAAGTTCCGCAATTAGGGACCTTTACTAAGCAAAGTGAGACACATCCGAGGGAAACACCCTTGGCGGCTGTGCACCAGTCAGGGGCCTGACATTTCAGAAGGAACCTAGACCCCCTACCGTCCCTGTCTACAGGGAGTTCACAGCAACAGGGGCCCCTACCCCGGTGCCACAGACAGGCCTTGGGGTGCAGTGAACCCCGGAGACTGCAGCTCCCTGTGGGTATGTAAGTTTGTTGCTAGGGAGGGGCCAGCACTCAGCCAGAATCTTCACGAGGTGCCGGGTGGAGAGACACCGCAGTGTGTCAGCACCGGCCCAGCTGCACGCCTCCCTGCTCCACAGGTGGCACTGGGGAGCCTGTTCTCCGGCCTGGACGTGGCCTTCCTGCAGCCAACCTCCTTGACGTTACTGTATCCTCTGGCTGCACCCTCCAACAGCACCGACATCTACCTGGAGCCCATGGAGATTGCCACCTTCCGCCTCCGCTTAGGCTAGGCCTGCTCGTGGCCGGAGGAAAAGTTCACCCAGACAAGCTGCCTCGTGACGCTGGGTACCCTGTCGTGACCTGCCTCTCAGAACCGGGACAGAAGGGGCTCTGCCCTCACGTCCTGTTTCTTGATGCTTCTGTGGGGGCGGTGAGCCCAGTGTGGGGCAGGCAGGGCACATGCCATTGAGGAGAGGAGAGGAGGCCCTTGGTCAGAACAGTGACACCACAGCTGGCTTTGGGTGCAAGGCCCAAGCCCCTCCTCTTCCCAAAGCGGGAGGAAGGAGAAGCAGGGACCCGAGAGGGAAGGGGCGGCTGCGTGGGTGCCAGACCGGCACCTGGGACACTGCAGGTGAGAGCTGGCGATAAGGGGGCCCTGCGGTCGTGTTGAGAGGGCGTGGGGGCCCCCGAGTGTACAGCCCGCGTGGAGGAATAGCAGGAATCCCCGGTTCTCCCGAGGGAAGGCCCCGTGGCTTTCTTCCTGTGAAGGCTCCACTCGCTGGCTCGCCGGGCTGCAGAGCGTCAGGAAGCACTGAGTCAGGACTGGAGCCTGTGCCAGGCCCAGAGCCCCCCTTCCTACTGGGCACCGACCCGGTCTCTGTGCTGATTTTTGTAGGGTGGTGGCAAGTGGAGGGGCGGGGTCCCCTCCACCCTCCTGGACTCCAGCTTTGGTCCCTGTGCTCTGTATACCGCTGTCCCCAAGTGGCCCTCCCTGCCCTGGGGCCTCTGGTCGAACAAACTTCCTTTCTTTGGAAAGAAAGTGAATGCTCCAAGCCCCCATGGACTCAGACACTGGGGGCCCTTTGGCAGCGTCTGCACAGTCAGACCTGGAAGCGTTGCCCCCAGGAGATCCTTCCCGGCAGCATCCAGTTCCTGACCCGGGGGCTGCAGTTTTGTGGTCACCTAGGAAGCAGTACTGCTCTCCACTTCTGTCTCCGCTTCAGTCAATAGAAGAGAATTTATGGTAGTCTCTCTAGTTGCTGAGTAAACAATACAGTAAAAATTTAAATCCAGCCCCCAATAAAATTATTTTAAAAACTTTAAATCCACCCTATATCACAACTCGTGGGAGGTGAAGGGTAGAAAGAAGTATCTTAGATAAGTAAGGTCCCATCAGAAACCCACCATCGGGACCCCCATGTCACACCCCACAGGCATTCCCTGGGAGCCAGGCGCCAGCCAGGGGCTTGCTGTTGGGCAGCCCAGTTCTGTTGGCACTGCCAGCCCTGCAGCATGACAGAAGAGGGCGGTGAGGAGTAGCTGTTACCATTCTTCGAAGAAGCGTGAAGTGCCTACCTTTAAAACTCTTAAGAGCAGCAATTGGAGACAGGAGCAGTGTGTACATTGACCCAAAGGAAATACCTCGCCTGGGAAAAAAAGAAGACATGCATAGCCTGTTCCCACAAATATTTCAGTTCCATCTCCCAATCCCCCCATCAATTCCGTCCTTCCAGTGAGAATGGACACTTTCTAGAATGTTCAAGGTCCCGAGATGTATGTGGGAGGGTAAATGTGTGGGACGACTAAGAGAACTTCACACAGTGGACTGAGTTGTAGGTGGGGCGGGGGGACAGAGAGCCCCCCTGGGGGGCTTTCCGAAGGACCGTGCAGCTGCTGCGGGGTCAGTCTGAGTGGGAGGGGCGTGGCCTCGGCCCACCAAAGGAGCCGAACAGACCCAAGTAGGTCCTGGAAGACGGAGTGTCTGGCGGAAGTGTGTCCTAATGGGGCAAAGTTGGATTCTTTAATAAATAGTATTTTGAGACAACTGGTTATCAAAGTAATTGTGCTGGGCCTCAGCTTACACGACTCCAGGTGGAAAACACAGGGACACAAGAACTCTGAAACGGGCTGAACCCCAGTGGCATAGTGATTGAGTGCAGGACTGTGGCCCACTGGCTTGGCGGTTCCAATCCAGCAGCAGCTCTCCAGGAGCAAGGCTGGACCTCCCACACTCACCAGAGGGCAGTGATCCTCCCCACCCCCCAAAAAAACAAAACAGAAGAGGTGGGTTTTCTTTATTGTTGGGGTAGTGTTTTCTAAAAAGGAGAGAAAAAAAAAAGATTAGATTGTTTTGAAAATTCCTGTCTGATGAAAAAAAGATGCAGGTTTCAACAAAAGGTCAGCTCTGGAGAAGGTGCTTGGGGGCTTGGAGGGCTACTGGGGCGTGTGAGCGAGCCACCTGGAGGATGACATGGCCGAGTTCTTCAGCCGTCCCGGGTGCTGCTCACGGAATCCCAAGCCAGGGGTGAGAGGCCACGTCCCAGGCACGCGGTCCGCTGTGGTTCCCTTCCTGCGTGGACAACTGGACCTGACCGGTGGCAACACATCGATGGTCAGCACCCAACCTGCCGGCCGCTCCTGGGAGAGGGGCTCCCAGCCCAGGCAGCACGACCCTGCCCCAGGGCTCCCCGAGTGCACAGGGAGGAACCCTACAGGGTCGGGCTGCCCATTCTTTTCTTCCCTCAGGGCCTCTGCTGGATTGGAACCCCTGACTTTCAGTTTGCAGCCCCAGTGCTTTAACCATCCTGCCACCAGAGATTTCAGTATCTACAGAAAACAATCCAAAGCCACCGTTGTTTGGTCAGGCCCAACTTGTAGCTGCCCTGTAGGACAGAGTGACCGATTTCTGGTTGTATCTGGGGAGGGTTGAACAGCTGACCTCTCCTTTAGCAGCCCAACCCGAAACTCACTGTGCGCCCAGGGCTCCTGCAGGGAAGCACGGAATGCTCTCTTTCCTGGATCCAGAGACTCAAGATGCGCCCCCCCCCCCGCCCCCCCGCCAGTGAATGAGCTAAGAGTGTCACTATGAAGTGCTTGGCACAGGGCCTGGTACACAGATGGGACCCAGGCTGCCCCTGGGGTTTCCAAGCCCACAGGCCTCTGCAGAGACAGGTCGCCACCTCTTCCTCCCTGGGGCAGCTGTTGGCTCTGAAGCACTGGTCTTTTGGGTCATAGCTGAGCACTTCAGTAACTGTGCCACCAGGCGCCTCGAGGGTACGTATCTTCATTCCCATCGAGTCAATCCCAGCTCCTGGCCACTCTGGGACAGCCTCGATGGGAGTGGAGAGCAGCCCCACGTGTAACCACCACCGGGGCTCCTTTGGACGAGCCCGCTAAGTGTGAGTGCCAGTTGCATTGGTACAGGATGCTAAGCGATTACTTCGCGGCCCCGGTCATTGGCCCCTGTGATCTAATTTGGGTCCAATGATGGGAAGAATCGCTCAGCCCCCTGGGAAATGAGCAGGACGCAGGGTGGTCTCTGGAGGGCTGAGGTGGGCAGTGAGCGCGTTCCCCTGCCAGGAACCACAGTGCCGCTCACTCCGTACCAGCCCTCAGAGCTCCTGGCGGCTTTGCTGAGGGCAGACCTCTGGCCTGGCCTGTGAGGACTGCTGGGTCAGCATGGACAGCTGTCCCTCGAGGTGAGCACGAAATGAGACCTTATTTAATGGCAGAGCAGGATAGAAAGGGGGACTTCTTAGATGATAACCTATTGAACTATTGAAAAGAGGCCAAGGAATTTGCACATTGAACAATTCATAAGTGTGCATGCGTGCCATTTAAGACAAGAAGCGACCTGTTGGTACAGAGTCCAGCACCAACCAAAGCCTCAGAACCAGGACATGACAACCAATTTCTACCACCAGAAAACTTGGTCTTTCTCTTTTTTCTTTAATTTTTTTGGGCATCACTGCTCTCCGGCGGTGGGAGTAGGAGGCCCAGCCCCACTGCTGGAATTGAACCTCCATCCCAGTGGGCTGCAGTCTCGCGCACAACCACTACGCCACCGGGACTCAGCACCTCTTTTTCCTTTTTTTTGTTTTTTTGGGCATCACTGCCCTCAGGTGGTGGGAGTAGGAGGCCTAGCCTTTGCTCCGTGGAGCTGGAATTGAACCTCCATCCCAGTGAGCCGCAGTCCTGCGCATAACCATTACGCCACCAGGGCTCAGCCCCTCTTTTTCCTTCTTATGGGAGAGACTCCTCTCCAGCTTCTCCTGTGAGGTCGGTGGCCTTGAGGACTGTCGTCATGTAGCATGTTAGCGGAGAATGCCTGTGCCTACAGGAATGAGCAGGTATTCCACAGGGATTGCAAATTGCCCCGTTCCTCTTGCAGCCCTTCAGGATCCAGCTTCCGGGGAGAAACCTACCCCCGCCCCAGCCACCAGGGCGATTCCGACGGACCCCACTGGGCATGTGGACGGTGCTGCAGGATCCCAGGACTGGGCCTGCATCTAGAGAGCATGGCCCCCTGACCTCCTGCTGTGCTCCTCCCAGGCTCCTGGCGCCAGGGTCCCCGCCCCCCCCCCCCCCCCGGGGTCTTCCTGTTGGGGTCTTGGCAAAAGCCTGCTGCCTGCACAGGCCAGCAGCTAGGAGTCAGAGGACTGTCTGCCACTTCCAGACAAGGCCTCAGGCAGGGGCACCCCATCAGTCAGCACCTGGGTGAATGTGGGTGGAATTTGAAGGCCCTGGGTATGGCACCACAGGCAGTGCTCTGGCCCTAGGACCAGAAAGCCGTGGAACCTCCTTGCTTCTTTGTGAGCCAGAACTGCTCAGCCAGCCCAATCCCTGGAAGTCAGCACTGCAGGTGGGAGCAGCCAGCGTCTCATGGCAGGCGCCACTGAAGGGCAGCTGTGACCAAAGGACATGGGGTGGGCCCAGAGGGAGGGGGCAGGCCCAGGATCCCAGCACTCCCTGTTAGGCCATGGGAAGGAGAGGTGCTTGTGGCGAGGCATTGCACTCTATCAAGTAGCAATACTTAAGGAGTTAAATCAGTCAGAGGCCCAGCTTTGGTTTTTCAGCAAGGAACCAATTCAACCAGGGAGGCCCAGGGCTCTAGAACAAGCACACCAGCGGCAGGGCATCTGCTGGACACAGCACCTCTGAGCAGTCGTCACACGCAGTGCCCGGCTGGAATGGAGCGCAGTGCTCTGCAGAAGGCTCTCCCTCTCTGGAACCAGGAGGCGGGCATCCAAGGTAACGCCAGTGTCTGTAAGGGTGCAGCCATTCTGGGAGCTGTTTTGCCCTTGGCTAGCCCTAGTCTGGGTCCCGTCACACGTCATCGAAAGGCAGGTCCTCAGAGCTGCTTCGATCTGATTCTGAGGAGCGACCGTGCCCTACCAGGGAGAGGCATTCCACTTTCCCAAAGGGTATCTGCTAACCCCACTCATTTTCCCTGAAAGTCCTACTGTATCCTACAGCCACGGAGCAGCAATGGGGGTGGGGGTGGCGTTCACGAGGAAGAGAACCTCTGCTGTGATTCCCAGGGTCAGAATTCTGATGTGACTGCCCACACAGCTGAGGAACTGGGCACGGGCAACTGCCACGGCTTCTCTGCGGGATGAACAGGCACCCCCTCCCCCAGCAGGGCGGGCTGGCATAGAGCACGCAACATCGTGGGCTGCCAGACTCGTCATTGGGCCAAAAGGACAGGCTGAGCAACCAGGGGGCCCACAGTCTTGCAAGGCCTTGAACAGAGCTGTGAGCCCCGTGAAGGACTCTGATGGGTCCCATCCTATCATCTGTGGGGTCCTGCTCATGCCCACTAAGTGAGTGAGGGGCACTCCTTTTTAATACACCTGCCATTCCTTCCAGTAGTCACTCAGAAGGCACGGAGTGTCTCTGTCAGTCACCACATGGACACCGATCACAAACCGAGCCCACTGACAAAGCAGGCTCAGCAGGGCAGCTGAGGCCCCCATCCTAAAGGACTAATCCAGAGGGTGCCCGTTTGAAGTCCACAGCCAACTGGTCTGACACTAACTGGAAACTTTCCCCCAAAATGCTTTATTGTCTGTAAGCTCCAGAGCTCTCGCTGTGCACACCTGGTGAAGGGAGGTGGGAATGGATGGGGTGCCTCCGATGCCCGTAACCCCGGCCTCACTTGGCGAGAAAAGGCAAGTCTCGTGGACATCAAGGCTACGTGAACCAGAGTTCAGGGGGAAGGGTGACTCCGCTGGCCCGGCATTGCTGGCCTCCGAGCACTGCTCAGAGAGTTAGTCCCCGCTGTTTCAACAGCTGCTTTAGCGCCTCTTCCAGCTGCAAGTTGGTTCCCTGAAGCCCTCTCACCACCTGCGCTGCCCACTCGAAGTACTCTTGAACGCGATGTTCTGACCATCCTGAATAAGAGTGGACGGAAACCTATTCATGCGGCGGCCTGGGCAGCATCGGCCGGGGCCAGCTTTCTGCAGGGTTTGGTGCGGGGGTGGGGGTGGGGGCCTGAGCCAAGTTCCTGACGGAGATTCTTCCAGATAACTTCTCTTTGGCCCAGCTTGTGTATTATCATCTCACCAAAAAAGATGAGAGTGGGCTGAGCCCCGGTGGCGTAGTGGTTGAGTGCGGAACTTCGGCCCACAGGCTTGGTGGTTCAAATCCAGCAGCAGCTCTCCAGGAGCAAGGCTGGGCCTCCCACTCCCACCAGAGGGCAGTGATGCCCCCCCCCCAAAAAAAAAGGATGCGAGTGGCCTACAGAGGATGCATTTGGGGGACTGAACCAGCAATCCCTGGGGCCTTTCCGGGGGGCTGACCAGCCTGTGCCTCCAGCAGGTGGACCTCCCTCCCTTCCCCTGCGAACCGGTAGGGGGCGGCGTACCCTGTGGGGTGCATCGATTCAAGTCCCTCAGGTTGTACAGCTTGTCGGCCAGCTTCACCAGCTTGGCCCCGGGGCTGGCGTGGGGCGCCCGCTCCACCTGCAGCCGCTTTCTCTCCAGCTTGGGCAGCGTCTTGTCATCGGTCACCTCCTCCACCAGGCGCCGCACCCGTGCCCCAAAGTGCTGCTCCACCTCCTCCAGGGTGGTGTCCGTGTCCTCCACAGTGTCGTGGAGCAGGGCCGCCTGGGGACAGGGCTGCCTCTCAGCCCCACGAGCCCAGCCAGCCGGCGGGCGCCCGGCGCGGGAAGGGGCCCTCCCCGGCCTGGGAAGAGAGGGTCAGGGGGGGTTACCTGTAAGACCGCGATGTCGGTGACTCCCGCCACGTGGGTCAGGATCCGAGCCACACCTGGCGGGGCAAGGCGGGAAGAAGTCAGAGGGGGCGGGGGCCGCCAGGCGGCGCGAGGCAGGGTTCCCATCAAGCGGCAGGGGCCCCCGGCCTAGCCGCGTGACCTTGGGCAAGTCCCTGACCCTCCTGGGCGTCCCCCGGACACGGGAGCGATCGCGCCTGCCGCAGCGGGCTGGTGAGCGGCAGGCAGGGCAGGCGCCAGCGCCCGAGGCAAAGCAGGCGCTGTGCGAGGCGCGCGCGCTCCGCGGCCCCGGCCCGCCCCCCAGGCGCCGCCGCTCCCCGGCGGGCGGGCCCACCGATGGGGTGGTTGATGTAGGGCGTCCCTTCCGGGTCCTTCCGCCGCTGCTGCCGGTGCTTCCGAGCCGCGAAGTCGGCGGCCTCCAGCAACTGGGCTGCCTCCGAGCCCATGGCGCGGAAGCTCGGCCCGCCGGGGGCCAGGTCGGCCCGCGGGCCTGGCGGCGGCGTCACAGCGCCCCCTGGCGCCGCGGAGGCCCGGGGGGGGGGGCGCCGACCCCGAAACTCCGCCCGCCCCGGCCGGTCCTGGCTCAGGCCGGGCCCCCGAGGGCAGGAAGGCCCTCTGCACGGCCAGTCCGGGTTTGCCGCATTTTTCTGGGCGCGGGGGGTACGAGGCCGGCATGGGCTGGCTCGCAGGGAGCCACGGTTTGCCCAGCGACAGTAAAGCCCACCGGGCCTCACCGTATCCTGAGTCCAGGGCAGGAAGGGCACTTTGCCCACCGCCAGGTCAGAGACAGCTTCTCCCAGGAAGGGCCATCTTGAACCAGTCAGTGCTCAGAACGTTCTCGACTCTGCTGCTCTCCGTCCCCCCTGCAGACTTGGGCTCCGTTGCTATGGGCTCCAAGCCTTACCTCTGGACCCGAGACCCCAAGGAACTTGGAGAGGAAGGTGGGATCCCCACCTAACTGCTCAGACGGCAGCTTCAGCAGTGCTGTTTCTTTGGTGCTCACACGCACGGTTGCTGGAACAAAACTTACAGTGCAGCCTAGTGCCACAGGACTCCTGCGTCTGTCCCCTGGGACCGGCTGTGGGCCCCCGGGGGGGATGAGTGTTGTCACTGCTGTTCTGGGAGTCTTGTGTTGTCAGGCTGGCGTGGAAACTGGGACAACACCCACGGCTGCTGGCTGGTGGCCTCAGGCGCTCTGAAGAGACTCTGAGTGTCTGTGGATGGCGGCTATGCAGTGTCAGGGGTAAGAGGCGCCCAGGGCCTGCCCAGCTCCCTCCCCCAAGCCGCTCTGTGAGGTGGGTAGGCTAGCCGCCAAGTACATGCCAACCAAACAGGTAGCGTTTGCACTCTGGCGGTAGCTGGGGCAGGTGGGGGACTGGGGACAGGGTACTACCGAAAGGACTCGTCAGTGGTTTTCCGGTCATCTTGGGAGTCGTCTTGTGGTGGTTAGAGAAGGAAGCTCCAAGGCTGGCTGGGAGGGCTTACAACAGGCCCGTCGGAATGCCCAGGACCTCCACACCAACCGAGAGGTGGGCAGAAAACAAGTTGAAATGCTGCTCTGTTCTGTATAGACTATTGGCTCAAATTTCTCTCATCCCTTTCAGCTCAGAACGCTCGAGGCAGCTTGGGGGCAGAGTCCCCCCACTTTCCAGCAGGACTAAAGAAACTCAGGCCCTCTCTTCTTTCCTTAGAGGTAACAGAGAAGCTTCAGGTGTGCAGTAACAGTGCCTGAGGATTTTGGGTTCTTAATTTTATTTCCTTCTTTCCTGCAGTCGTGACTTAAAAAGAGAGGTGTCGGGGTTTCCGAAACCAAGCCAGAGGCGGCGGTGACTTCCCATGGGCTTCCGGACAAAGCTGGGCCCGCTGCTGACAGGCCTGTCTGCTGGGCTACCACTGCTCTTCGGCTGGGTGGCCCTGGCTCAGCAGACCTCTCTCTCTGGTACCGCACGTTTCACCTCACCCTCCGCCCAGCCCCATCACCCTCTGCTCTCAGCAGGTGGACTGTCTTCGCTGGGGATCTGCTGTAGAGGGGGAGGAAGGGTGCCTGCCTCTCTAAGCCTGACTGATCGATCCTTTTCATTCTCTGGAAGGGAGAGGGTGGCCTGTGGGGACACCATTCCAGCCTGTCTCCTGCCCCTCTGCCCTTTCCTTCAGCCTTGGCCCACCATCCCCACTTGTGCCAGGCCACCAGGGACACCGATGGCCGCCAGTCCCCGGGCTTCTTCTGTCCTCGGCTCTCCGATACTCCAGAGGAAGCCTACTGCTGCCAGCTGCAGGCTGCAGGGAGCTCCTGCTGCACCCGTGCCGAGTTCGAGGCCCTGTACCAGGTCAACGTGTCCACCCTCCCGCCCCAGCCCATTCTCAGGTGAGAACTTCTGCTGGGGGAGTAGAGGAAAAGCCACTGGGGCTGGGACAGGATCTGGGACTCTGCTTCTAAATGTAGGGGTGACGGCCTGTGGTTCACAGGCCTGTCGTTTACGGAGCAATGGCCAGGAAACAGAAAATGCGCTCACCAAACACTTGCATGATGAAAATGCTCAGAAGCTGTGAAAATGGGTATTCAGTGCAGGATCTCATAGCCAGCCCAGTGTTTTCCAAAGTTTCCCCCCACCCTTTCCCGGGAAAGATTCAGGGGCCGCTGCAAAAGAAGAAGCCTACACTGGATTTTAGGCCCCGTGGTGTGGTGTTTGCTAATCGGAAGTCGAAAGTTCGAAACCACCAGTCACTCCCAGAGAGAGAGGCAGCCTCATAGTGGAGCAGTTGCAGTTCACCGGGGCGCTAAACACTTTACAGCAGGGGTTTAAATCCAGTGAGCCCCTGAACTTGTATGTAAATGTTTGTGAATCTACGTCTACAAAAATCCAAGGAGGGGGTCCCGAACGTTCAGGGGGTTGTCGTGCGCAGACTGGATGAAGCACCAAGTCTACACCCCCCCCCCCGGGACCCCTCCTTCTCACAGGGGCACGGGCCCGCTCGTAGCGCTGGGCCTCTACAGCCTGATACTCGTCGTCCTGATGACCGTGGACCTGGCGCACTTCTGCCGCCGTCGGAGCCCCAGCCACCGCCGACCGCGCGGCCCCTCCTCGACGGCCCGCCCGCTGCAGGTCCCCGTGGGGACCGCTTAGGCGCGCCGCGAGCGTCTCTGCGCCTGCGCGCTCGGCCGAGGCCCCGCCTCTTCCTCCGGGAGCGCTCGCTCCGGACCCGCCTCCGGCTCGGCCACGCCCCCGACGCAAGACCGGCCCGGGCACGCGAGGGCGGGGCGGATTCCAGAGCCCGACCCTCCGGCTCCCCAGACACTGCGCCTGCGCGGGCCCGGGACTCGCCTCTGCGATGACTGTGAGTGGTCCAGGGTCCCCCCCTCTCCCCGCCACCGAGCCCCAGCCGGCCACCCCGGGGGCGCGTACTTACCCCCAAGCACGGTGGCTCTTCTCACCCGCCCCGACCGCTCCCCGGCCTCCCAGTCCTGCTGGATCCGGAGCTCCAGCAGCCCCCCTGGGGATCTGCCCCGGCGCCCACCCCGAAGCCCACCCTTCCTCCGCCTTCTCGCTACAGGCCAGTTCCGTGGAGCAGCTGCGGCAGGAGGGCAACGAGCTGTTCAAATGCGGAGACTACGAGGGCGCCCTGTCCGCCTATACCCAGGCCCTGAGTCTGGACGCGGCGGCCCAGGACCAGGCCATTCTGCACCGGAACCGGGCTGCCTGCTACCTCAAGCTGGTGAGCGAGCCCGGCCACCCTCGCCAGCCCTGGGCTGGCGGCCCGGTTGGCCCCCACCGGACCTTCACCTGCCTGGACCGCCCGCCCTGGTCGGATGTTTCTGAGGCTAGGAGTGAGTGGTGGGGGACCGGTGAGGGGACTCTGCAGTGAGTGGTGGGGGGTCGACGCCGGAGACCCGAGTCTGTTGTCAGATGGCGCCGAGAGGGAGGTGGAGGACCCGCATCTCAGGCTCCTGATCTCTCTTCCAGGAAGATTACGGCAGGGCGGAGACGGAGGCATCCAAAGGTGAGTGGGCCGCGTGCGGAGCGGCGGGCTTTCTGGTGGGCAGGCACGGGCCGCTGCGCCTTCACGCTCCTCTCCGCCGCCCCTGAGACGCGTCTGCCTTCTTTTCTCCCCCACCTCCTGGGCCTTTTCTACAGCGACACTCACCTTTTGCGAAAGCACCGGGCCCCGCGTGCGCCCCCCCTCCTGCCTCTGGCTGGCCAGACCTTGCCCTCCTGCTGTTGCCCGGAGATGGCGGCCTCCCCGGGGCCTGACCGCGCTCCTGTTTATGCTCAGCCATTGACAAGGATGGCGGGGATGTCAAAGCCCTGTACCGGCGGAGCCAAGCCCTAGAGAAGCTGGGCCGCCTGGACCAGGCCGTCCTGGACCTGCAGAGATGCGTCAGCCTGGAGCCCAAGAGCAAAGTGTTCCAGGAAGCCCTGCGCACCATCGGAGGCCGCATTCAGGAGAAGGTATGCCAGGTGCCCAGGGAGACCGATGGGTCGAGGGCTCCCCGCGAGAGACGCTGGTCGGTGGGTGTAGATTAGAAGGGTAGAGAAAGAGGCCAGATTTCACCCACCATGAGGAAGAAGTGAATTAACAATCGCAGCAAGGTACTGTTCTGGATGCGGAGGGTTGGCAGGAAAAGGTAAGAGTTAGTACATGTTGCCAGAGGCGGCAGGGGGCAGACAGCTGGTGAGGTCAAGAGGTCTGTCTTGACTGCAGAAGGAGGGGTGAACTGGTGGGACCCCTTTGGAGGTGGCTTGCACCTCTGGGAAGAGGCACAGTGGGGAAGCGCTGGGTTAGGAACCACAAGTCAGCAGCTCCCACCACACACCAGCTGCCCCGAGGGAGGGGGATGAGGCGTTGTGCTCCAGGAAAGTGTATACTCCTGAAAGCCCCCGGAGCAATGCCGGTTTGGTATGTTGGTGTTAGCCTCTGTGGCATTGTAAACGAGCGCGCCTTTGCCGACTGCCTCACAGGAACCTGACAAGAGCTGGCTTCCAGCCTTGTTGGTGGCCACCAGATATTAGAACTTGCCTAAATGCCCAATGGGCTTGTTATAGACTCCGGTATGAGCAGGAATCAGCTCCACGCGTGTTGACAGGATCAAGCTGGTGCCATGAGGCCACTTGCTCTCCCCCAGACTCACCCAGAACAGCCTGACTGCATTTCCTGTGGGTGTCTCCTTGCATGTGTAAATATCAAGAATACACACACACACACACGGGTGCTACAAAATGCTCACTGTGGGATCCTTTGAGAACTGAGGACTTTTCACAGGAGACCGCCTCATGTGGGGGGTGGTTTTGTTGTGAAGAGGGTGTCCGTACAATACACGCAATTGAAAATCACGTAGAGGGGATCTGCAGATGTGCTGTGATTGGTGGGCCCTGTCTGCTGCGGACGTAAAAGGGGAAGGAGGGGACACACATCCTTGACGTCTATCATCCGTGCCCAGGGCTCAAGAGAAAGGTAGAGGGCCTTGGATGACCTTGTCTGTTTAAATTGCTTGAGAAGCCATCAAGTGGCGACTCCGACGCTGAAGGGTCTGCTCGTGACACCCTCCTGGCCGGCCTGCCAAGTTTAGTGCCCCAGGGGTACACCTGTGTAGTCATGCCCCCACGACCTTGGTGGCACCCTGGGGGGTGGTTCCCTCCTGGCTAACTGGACTCGTCCCCTTCTGAATGGCACGTCCAGCCCCAGCCACCCAGCCGGAAGCCGCTCAGAAAGGAAGGCAGCCCCCGGGAAGTTCGGGCAGAGCTGCCCGGCGAGTCTCTTCTTGCCCAAGGAGGGCTGGGGCGGGCCCTGAGCCCAGGCGGCCTCGCTGCGTCTCCTGAGACGGTGGAGCCAGGAGGAGCCCGCGAAAACAAGCGGGCCTGTGTTGTCCCTGACCGCTGGTTTGCCGTAGGTGCGGTACATGTCCTCCACGGATGCCAAAGTGGAGCAGATGTTTCAGATCCTGTTGGACCCCAAAGAGAAAGGCACGGAGAAAAAACAAAAGGTATAAAACCCTGGGGCAAGCCACAGAGGGCTGAATTCCCGAGAGAGAGGGAGAGAAAGCACTGCTTGCCCTGAGCGTCCTCCCCGTGGCTGATGTTGGCCCAGAGGCCCTGCTGGCCTGGGAGGGAGCTCCAGGGGCCTGGAGTGAGCACAGAGAGGGCGCGGAGGTGGACAGAGCGCCTTGTTGCCAGGAGGCCCTGTGCCAGGAGCGGGGGTGGGCGGGGGTGTCAGCGGTGCCTGGGGCACCCACGTTCCTGTGCGTGTCCTCCACACAGGCGTCTCAGAACCTGGTGGTGCTGGCCCGGGAGGACGCGGGGGCTGAGAAGATCTTCCGGAGCAACGGGGTGCAGCTCCTGCAGGGGCTGCTGGACACGGGCGAGCCCGACCTGATGCTGGCCGCCCTGCGCACCTTGGCCGGCATCTGCTCTGAGCACCAGTCCCGGGTAGGTGGGGGCAAGGAAGGCTACTGCTTCTGTCATCTGCCCACCGTCCAGTCAGCCAGCCTCTCATCCCAGCAAGAACTGACAGCGGTGTGTTCATTTCCTCGGGGTCCCTGAGAGCAACAGGGTTGACTTTCCCAAAGCTCTAGGGGCCAGGCCTCCAAATCCAGGGCGTCATTCGGCGGGCTCAGGACCCCCACCTCGATAATACCCACAAGGTTCACAGGCAGGATTTCGAACTTCAACATGTATATACACACACACACATATACTTGGGGGAGCGGGAGTGGGGGTGCAGTTCAACCCGATAGCAGAGGTTTAATGAGAAGGGGAAGAAAAATGGCACCCCCAAGAGACCCAGCCTGGTTTGGGAAGCGGGGCCAGGAAAGCAGGCACCGCTCTCTGGCACTTGACTCCTCGTGTCCACACGCTAACCGCAGGCACTGGTGCTTGCTCTGAACGCTGCGCTTCCCTTGCTGTGAGGACGTTCTCCCTAGTGGGAGAAGCGGGCAGCGATGTCACCCACCGCGTCTTTGAGACGTTGCGGTCGAACAGCCCTCGCCCTGCCGCTCTTGCCAGAGCTGCCTTCTCCCAGGAGACTGGGGCCTTGCCTCCTGGCTATTCCGAGAGGAGCCCCTGGGGCCTGGCTGGAGGGCCTCTGAGCGATGGTCCATGAAATCAGGCCACGCCCAGCCTCCAGAACAGTGGTTCTCAAGCTTCCTAGTGCCGCCACCCTTTAACACAGCTCCTCATGTGGGGACCCTGTATGTGGGCGTACCTGCCTGCGGATGGACCTGCCTGGCGCGGTGCCTCGGTTCCTAAGACCATCGGGAAATAGGGTCTTAGACGACCCCTGTGAAAGGGTTGTTTGCCCCCCCCCCCCCCCCCCCAAATTGCGAGCCGCTGCTCTAGGGGCTAAGAAAGGTAAAAACCCACACCCAGCAGTCTTCCCACTTCAGCCCTCCTGCCCATCCCTGTGAACCAGCTTAGACCCAGCGTAAAAGGGGGGCGACCATGTCCACAGGATGTGGACAGGACTCAGGCTGGGGCCTGGGGTGGAACCAGGGGTGTCTGGGCCTGACGGAGTGCTCTGTCCAGGTTTCTGGCTCCTTCCCGAGGAGACCTGGGCCAAAGCAGCTGCTCCCAGGACCACGGCCATCCTGTCTTCTAAGTCGGGAGTTTTCTTCAGGAAGCTTTCCCACCAGGACCGGGGTACACTTGCAGACAGACCACTTTGTTGTTCTCAACCACGGCCACTCCTTCCGCCCACGTGGTTTCCCACCCCCACACCACACTCTAGGGTCCACAGTGAGGGTCCCTGGTCGGGCTGGCTAGCAGGTCCTCTGTCCTCTCTCCCACCCCAGACAGTGGCCACCCTGAGCGTGCTGGGCACTCGGCGCGTCGTGTCCATCCTGGGCGTGGAAAACCAGGCCGTGTCCCTGGCGGCCTGCCACCTGCTGCAGGTGATATTCGACGCCCTCAAGGAAGGCGTGAAGAAGGGCTTCCGTGGGAAAGAGGGCGCCATCATCGTGGGTGAGTGGAACAGGGCTGTGGCCCCTGCACGTCCACAGGGAGGGCTGGGGCTCAGGCTGCCAGCCAGCTTTTCAGGAACAAGTCTTGGGGACCTCTGGAGCCTGGCCTGGTACCAGGGTACCGATGTCCTCCTCCCTGTGTCTCCCGGGCCTAGTCAAGGGTCAGACTGAGGCTGGGCCGCCACGGAGCTCCCTGTTGTCTCTGGTTGGCAGATCCTGCCCGGGAGCTGAAGGTCCTCATCGGTCACCTCCTGGAGCTGTTGACGGAAGCGGGGGTCTCGGGCCAAGGCCGAGACAACGCCCTGTCCCTCCTGATTAAAGCGGTGCCCCGCAAGTCTCCCAAGGACCCTAACAACAACCTCACCCTCTGGGTTATCGACCAAGGTATGTGACACCGCCTGAAACTGCCTTGCCTGGGTGGCCGAGGCCTGCTTACCTGCAGGCGTTAGACATGATGGTGCCCGGACAGGGTGCGTCCGTGTTGACGTGCCGTCTTCATCTCTGTGGGAACTCAAGAGCCAGGCCCTTCAGGGGCATGTGCGTGACACCCCCCCTTCAGCCTCCCCCCCCTCCGCCCCCACAGGCCCACATGCTTGCCTTGGAGAGGCGGGAGAGGCTGGACTAACTTCCTTATTTCTGTAGTCAGAGAGACATAAATCAAGTGTGACATCGAGGCCCACCAGTCCCTTGGCCCTAAGAGAAGTGACAGAGCACCTGGCTGCGGGCCCTCTGGGGATGGTCCTCCCCACCTCGCCCTGCTTGTCCCACCCGTGGGCACAGGCGTAGGTCTCCTCTCTGTCACCGACCAGGAAGGGCAAGCCCTGGGCCCGTGGTCGCCCTCGCCTCCGGGGCCTCCTGTGGGCCATGGCCCTCACTTGGTGGGTCCGACTGCGGCCGTACGCGGGACCAAGGCCGCTCTCATCTCCCGCGCACCTCCCAGGAAGCCGCTTCCCTTATCCGAAGGGATTGGGACAGTGTTCTCCGGGCCAACCCAGGGTCTTTTCAGGTCTGAAAAAGATTCTGGAGGTGGGGGGCTCCCTGCCGGAGCCTCCTGGGGAGCCCCGGGTGACCGCCGGCAGCCGCATGAGTGCCTCCGTCCTCCTCGGCAAGCTCTTCGACGACCTCAAGTGCGACGCCGAGCGGGAGAACTTCCACCGGCTTTGTGAAAGCTGCATCAAGTGAGGGCCGGGCCCAGACGGCCGCCCCCTGGGGACTCAGCCCGCCGGGTGCTTTTCCTTCCCGGGGACCAGGGTGGCCCTGCACGTGCTGTATGCATCTGCCGGCACAGTCACGAGCTGGGGCGGTGGGCCTCATCTTGGGAGAGACCGAGGAGAAGACGCTGTGATGTGAGAGGAGGGGTGTCGGATGGCGGACATTCCAGAAAGAGAATGCAGTGAGGGGGGCTTGTGGGCAAGCCAGGGCGCTAGGGGGGGTGTGACGAGGGAAGGCAGGCACAACGGCCCTCGGGCATCTGTGGCTGCTGGCAGCTTGTCTTAATGATGCTGCCCGAGTCCGGCCACGGCCTGGCCAGGGGAGGGGAGCGGGAAAGGGAGGCAGGGCTGTCCTCTTGAGCTGCTCCTGGTGTGACAGCTGTCACCTCTGCCCCTCAGGAGCTGGTTTGAGGGCCAAGGGCTGGCCGGGAAACTGCGGGCCATCCAGACGGTGTCCTGCCTCCTGCAGGGCCCAAGTGAGGCCGGCAACCGGGCCCTGGAGCTGAGCGGCGTCATGGAGAGTGTCATCGCGCTGTGCGCCTCCGAGCAGGAGGAGGAGCAGCTGGTGGCCGTCGAGGCCCTGATCCACGCCGCCGGCAAGGCCAAGCGGGCCTCCTTCATCACCGCCAACGGCGTCTCGCTGCTCAAGGACCTCTACAAGCGCAGCGAGAAGGACAGCATCCGCATCCGGGCGCTGGTGGTAGGCTGAGCGTGCAGACTGGCACCACGGACCCCGGGGGAATGTTGCAGCTACTCGGGATCTGGTCAGAGCCAGGAGCAGCCTGCTTCTGTGGCCCCAGGCTTACAGACCTGTAGCGGGGCCACTTGACAGTGGGACCGCTTGTGGCGGCATGGTGCACAGTGCCTGGAGGAGATGAGAAGGCAGCCAGCCGTCCAGGAAGGCTGCCCTGGGGCCATGCTGACGTCTTTGGGAGCCTTGTGATTTGGGCGCCAGTGTCCCTCCATGTGGGCCCTGCAGCTGTGCACCATTTTTGGGGGGGGGGGGGGGGGGGGGGGGAGCATCATTGCCCCCTGGTAGGAGTAGGAAGCCCAGCCTTGCTCCTGGATTTGAACTGCCAACCTGTGAGCCGCAGTCCCACACACACCACTGCGCCCCCAGGGCTCAGCCCGCAGCCGTGCACCTTAAAGCTGCTGCTGTTTCCGGGGTAGCTCGGCCGTGGCTGAGCACCCGCCTGCCCATGCAGCCTGAGTTCCACGTGCAGAGAGCGCTTCTGAGGTCACCGACAGGCGGGGGCAAACCCAGGGACAAGACCCGTGCAGGTTGGGGAGGGCCGGGGCCTGGGCCCGGGTCAGTCCAGGGGCTCAAGTGCTGAGCTCCAGTGCCCAGAACTAGCCCGACAACTGACTGGTGCCGTCGAGTGGGGCACGGGGCCCAGTGCCAGAGAGAAGCCTGCAGGTGTGGAGAAGCCCTGCCTGGCACCCAGGTCAGCAGTGGTGGTCGTCCTCTCCCTGCAGGGGCTCTGTAAGCTCGGCTCAGCTGGCGGCACGGACTTCAGCATGAAGCAGTTTGCCGAAGGCTCCACTCTCAAGCTGGCCAAGCAGTGCCGGAAGTGAGTTGCTGGGGCTAACATAAGGGGCGGGCGGTGCTTCCACATGTTGAAGGATGCTGTCTTCCTGGTCCTGGTGGGCCTCCTCCAGACCCGGTTCTTAGAGTCATCCCCGGGTCCCCCACTACCCAGGTGGCTGTGCAATGCCCAGATTGATGCGGGCACTCGGCGCTGGGCAGTGGAGGGCCTGGCTTACCTCACCTTCGACGCGGACGTGAAGGAGGAGTTTGTGGAGGACGAGGCTGCTCTGAAGGCCGTGTTCCAGCTCAGCAGGGTAGCTTGGGGCGCCCAGGGCCTGGCGGGGAGGACAGCGTGGGTGGGGGAGAACGATGGGGAGACTCTGCTTCCATGGAAACCCCGGGGCAGGTCTACTGCATCCGACAGGGTCGTTGTAGGCCTAGATGTCCCAGGAAGGGTGGGCAAGTACGCCCAGGAGCCCATGTCGCATGAGGCCAGCAGTGGCCCTGGCCGCCGCCTCTTGAGGAGCTAGAAGGTCAGGGTTATGAACCCTCAAAGGCAGGGCTCGGCTGGGGCCAGGGCAGGCTGCCAGACTCCTCCTGTTGCCGGCCCCGGTGCTCCGGCTGGAGGTAGAATTGGGTGCCTGGGCCCCGGCCAGTCGGCCCCACTGAGCGCCGTCCCATGCCCGGCAGTCGGAGGAGAGGTCGGTGATCTTCGCGGTGGCCTCGGCGCTGGTGAACTGCACCAACAGCTATGACTACGAGGAGCCTGACCCCAAGATGGTGGAGCTGGCCAAGTACGCCAAGCAGCACGTGCCTGAGCAGCACCCCAAGGTGAGAGCCAGGACGGGGAGCCGGGGGTCTCCCTGGCATGGGGACCAGCGGTCTGGCCCACCACGGCTGCAGAGCCTCTGGGGACAGTGGTCAGTCCCCTGGGCGCAGAGGGCCCTGCCCCACTGACACGCTCCTTTCCCAGGACAAGCCGAGCTTCGTGCGGGCGCGGGTGAAGAAGCTGCTGGCCGCGGGGGTGGTGTCGGCCATGACGTGCATGGTGAAGACCGAGAGCCCCGCGCTGACCCACTCCTGCAGGGAGCTGCTGTCCCGGTGAGCCCCGGCCCGTACCCCAGGCTCGGGCTGACCGGCGACTGCGGAGGGCGGGCCCGGCTCTGGGCCTCTGCTGCTGGACAGGAGCAGAGGGCCTGCCTGCTTTTCCCCCCAGGGTCTTCCTGGCGTTGGTGGAGGAGGTGGCTGACCGCGGCACTGTGGTTGCCCAGGGAGGAGGCAAGGTGAGCTGGCGTGGGACGCCTTCCTGAAGACGGGCCCTGAGCCTGTAAAATAGGGCCCAGCGGCTCCTGGGCCTCCACGGACTTGGCTGCTGGGCGGAGATGCTATTAAATACCCGGAAGAGCGTGTTCCGTGGGTGAGGGATGCCGACCTGGCTGGCTCCTGGAGGCCCCCGGGGACTCGGCCTTTTACGGCCCTGGGCGACTCCTCGCCCACGGGTGACCCGGCAGCACCCAGCCCGGTCCCTGTCCAGCCTCGGCTGGTGCTGGAGGGGGTCTCACGAAGCAGTGTGGCCGAGCTGGGGGACGGAGTCGGGGTCTCAGATCTGCCGCGCTCCCGCAGGCTTTGCTCCCGCTGGCGCTGGAAGGCACTGACGTGGGGCAGAACAAGGCAGCCCAGGCCCTGGCCAAGCTGACCATCACCTCCAACCCAGAGATGACCTTTCCTGGCGAGCGGGTGTGTGTCTTCTGGCCCGATGCTGCCCCTCCTCCTCGTGGAAGGAGGCAGCTGTGTTGAGCCCCCAGGACGGGAGAGCGGCCGGGTGGGGGTGGGGGTGGAGGGGTGTGGTCCTCCCTGCCGGGTCTGGGATGAGCAGCCCTGACAGGCGGGTTGCGTCCACAGATCTACGAGGTGGTGCGGCCCCTCGTCTCCCTGCTGCACCTCAACTGCTCAGGCCTGCAGAACTTCGAGGCGCTCATGGCCCTAACGAACCTGGCGGGGATAAGTGAGCGGCTCCGGTGAGGCCCCTCCGGACGTGGGTGGTGGGCAGGGCGTCAGGTCCGGATTCTCCCAGTGAACCCTGCTGCGAGGACGGGTTGGCGGTGATTGAGCAGCCAGCTCGGAGGGATGACGGGGGTCCAAGGGGGAGAGCCCCTCGCCCTGCGAGTCCGACAGCCTGACCTCACTCAGCACTACTTGTGTTATCTCAAGCGGAGCACGGAACCCCTCCTCGCCTCAGCTCCCCCGCTGTGAAAAGGGGGTGGTTCTCCCCAGTAAGAAAGGACGCACAGAAGCACCTCATCCTTAGGTGTCTGGCACTGAGCAGCATGTCCTTCTGCAACAGCTCTTATTCCTCACCGCCACCCTGCCTGGGCGCCTCTCACCACTCAGCCCCCCAGTCCCCCTCCGTACAGGCACGTGAAAGACAGCAGGGGCCGGGGGCCAGGGGGCGTGCTCACAGCTCAGTGCGAGCACCACCACCGGCCAGGCCTCCTGGCTCCCGGCGTAGGCACGTCCCGTAGGTCACGATCGTGACCACACCTGCATGGTTAGGAGAGGACTCTGGACACGACTTGACTTGTCAGGGGGTTGGGGGCTCAGAGGTGCTCATGCTGCCCTTCCCCCCCCCAGACAGAAGATCCTGAAGGAGAAGGCTGTGCCCATGATCGAGGGCTACATGTTTGAGGAGCACGAGATGATCCGCCGGGCCGCCACTGAGTGCATGTGTAACCTGGCCATGAGCGAGGAGGTGAGGGCCGGCCGCCACCAGGGGGGCTGGAGCAGGCCCGAGTGGGGGAGGGACACCCCTGCCTGACTCGGTCACGCCCCGTCATCCGGCCACAGGTGCAGGAGCTGTTTGTGGCCGAAGGCAATGACCGGCTGAAGCTGCTGGTGCTGTACAGCGGGGAGGATGATGAGCTGCTCCGGCGGGCGGCCGCCGGGGGCCTGGCCATGCTCACCTCCCTGCAGCCCGCCCTCTGCAGCCGCATCCCGCAAGTGGTCAGTGCCCCACAGAGGGCGGGGAGGGCCGGGCGGTGGGGGTGGGGGGGGCGGCTCGGTGGCGACCCCCTGCCTTGTGCCCCGCAGACCACACACTGGCTGGAGATCCTGCAGGCCCTGCTCCTCAGCCCCAGCCGGGAGCTGCAGCACCGGGGCGCCGTGGTGGTGCAGAACATGGTGGAGGCCTCCAGGGAGATCGCCAGCACCCTGATGGAGAGCGAGGTGCTGGAGCTCCTGTCCGTGCTGGCCAAGGCCGAGGAGGGCCCCGCCACCAGGGTGGCCGCCGCCTGCCTGGGGAAGGCAGTGGAATACGGGCTTATCAAACCCAACCTGGAGGGAGAGTGAGCGCTGCCCTTCAGCAACATGGCCCGCTGCACCTGTCCCGCACTGGGACCCACAAGCTCGGCCGCCGTGATTGGCTGGGCTGGCACGCAGGACACTCTGGCCTCCACTGCCCAGCTGCTACCCTTGGCGGGCCTCACGCAGCCACACAGCCCAGTTCTGCTGCAGCACTGCCTCGAGCCTTCCGCAGGGGGCCCTGTCCTGCACTCCAGGAGACTTCTGCCATGGGGGTGGCCGGATCCCTGCAGCAGCAGAGACCCACCAAGCTGTCCCCTCAGCAGCTCACTGACCCACCTTAATAAACGTTTGTGGAACTCTGAAGTGTGCCCTGTGCTGGGGGTTGGGAGGGCTGCCTGGGGACTGGCCGTGGGGAGGGCCCCATAGCAGCACAGCCACTAGGCCAGAAGGAATGGATAGGAAGATAGAAAAGGGCGTCCATTCTGCATTGCTTGAAAAATCCAGCTAACGGGCTGAGCCCCGGTGGTGCAGTGGTTGTGCGTGGGACTGCGGCCCACTGGGATGGAGGTTCAATTCCAGCTCCACAGGAGCAAAGGCTGGGCCTCCCACTCCCACCACCAGAGGGCAGTGATGCCCCCCCCCCAAAAAAAAAAAAAAGAAAAATGTTGCTATCGGTTGGGAAAAGGTAAGTACACTGCGCATGCTGTAAGGGCCAGGCTTTCCTCCAGAAATGCTGCAGCTGGATTGGCTCACCTAGGCTAGGTGAATTCTATTCAGCCAATGGGGTTGACCAGGGTCATCAGCCACCCCTCCCCAAGGAAGAATGGAAAAGTCCAAAGGTTTGGCTCTGCCGGGCTCTCCATGTCTCTGTCTCTCACTTAGACGGGTGAGGGATCTCGTGGGTGCCTGTGTGAACCTGGAATTTCTTCTAGCCTTCATAAAACTCCTTTGAATCACAACCACCCAGGCTTGGGCTTGAATTCTTTCTGGACTGGAGCTAAGGCCTGCGGTCTATTTCTCCTAAGATCTCTCACAGAATCTACTGGATTCCTCACCCCTCTGAATCTTGCTCAAGAGAAAAAAGGTGAAGCAGTGAAGCCCTGGTCCCGCTGTGGGGCACAGACTCCTCCCAGCACCCCGCCTCTTCCCCACCCTTCGTACAGCATGGCGAGTTCCGGGGCTTTGCTCAGGCCGGGTCGGGATGTCTAGTCCCCGAAGGTGCTGGGGGACTCCGCTCCCCGCACAGGGGCAGCCGGGCCCCTTTCGCAGAAGGGAAGGCACCTGGGCTCGGCCGGCTGGCCAGCCTGCCCTGCCCGCTGCAGATCCCCCCGGGCCGGCGTCCGCCTCTGGCGCGCGAGTCTAGCGGAAGCTCACTGGGTGCCGGCGATGAGTGACAGGTCCTGAGCCAATGGGAGCGACGGCCGGCAGAGCGCGCGCGGCTCCGCCTGCTTCCTGTTTGGACGCGGGCCCCGCTCGCCTGCCCGAGGGAATGGCCGGGCCCACCGTCTGCGGCTGGCTCCTCGGCAAAGCTCGGCCGCGGACATTCGGCCCGACTTCTGCGTCGGAGGTCTCGCCCCTTCTCGCAGTCGCAGCGCCAGCCCCGACCCCTTTAAGAGCGAGCTGGGGCCGGAAGCCCGCCGCGGGCACCGGAAACACGGAGGGGAGCCGCCTTCGGAAGCTGCCCCGCCTCTCGGCCGTGACGTCACCGCCCTCACGCGTGATTGGCTTGCGGGAGGTGCGTGCAGCCTGTGGGCCGCCTCAACCTGGGCGGCTCCTTCAAACCTGACATTTCCTTCACGCGCCAGAGTGCTGAGGCGGCCCCCCCCCCCCACTTTGTGCACTGTTGTCTGCGCGATTGCCCCCCGGAAGGACTCACCGGAGAAGGGCACAAGGTCAGGATCAGGGATGGTAATGGACCCGGAAGGGACTGGGAGGCCGGATTGTGGTCACGGAGAAATCAGGCGTCAAAGGGATGGAAGTACCTATGAAATCCCCATCGTGCTGAAAATGGCGTTTGGAGAAAGTGGCATGGTTGTGTATTATGACCACCCGATTGTACGTGTCTCCCCATTAAAGAGTCACCCCCATAGAGGCAGAGGCAGACACTGGCCAGGCACAGTGACTTTTTGGAAGATGAAGTGGCTGGATATGGACCTTTTTTTTTAGGCATCACTGCCCTCAGGTGGTGGGAGTAGGAGGCCCAGCCTTTGCTCCTGGGAGCTGGAATTGAACCTCCGTCCCAGTGGGCCGCAGTCCCACGCAACCACGACGCCACCGGGGCTCAGCCTGGATACGGGCCTTTTGATGCATATATCAAACGGTTGCTCTCCTGTCGATTTCAAATTACTATAAACCCTGTGAGTAGCACTGTGCTCCACCGGGCGTTCAGAAGTAGATCACGGGGCCATTCTTCTGAGGGTCTTCGACCTCCAGCCTTGCCGTCAGCAGCCAGTTAGGGGAACTCTTTGTAACTCTCATGGACACCCCCACCCCTGTGTTTATAGGTCCCTGGAAACTATTAGCATCAGCGGTCATCCTGTCAACTACTGCATTTAATCATCGGAGTAATCCTGCATACTTACCATAGTTAATGCGAGCGCTGAGCGTATTATATGCTTTCTACTTGTCAGCAAGCAAGTAAGTGCCTGTGCAGGTGCTGCCTCCCAAATATTCTACCACTTTCCACCGGGTATCAAATCAGATGGAATCAAGTCCAGCTCTCCACCCCTCTCCATCCGAATGACGGGCTTGTGTAGAGGTTACTTCCTCTGGGAGTCTCCGTTTCTTCCTTCATAAGTGAGACCAGCTTTAGTTACTCTCCTAGATGACATGGCATGTGCCAGATTGGAGGGAGGTCGGGGCTGGGCAGGGACCTCAGATCCTAACTGCTGGGGAAGGTCCTCATTCAGTGCCAGACGGCCCCGTGTTCTTCCTCCATCTGGTAAGACCCCTGGAGCTCAGCAAATATTTGTGGAGCAGACACTGGCTGCCCGTGTTGTTAGGAGATGGTACTCTGATGGTACTTATGGTTTGCCCCCTCCCATCTGGCAGCCGTGGAAGAAAGGCCTGGCCATCTGCCCCAGTCAGGATCACAACCACCAACGAAGCTCAGTTCTCTAACCCATGGAATGGCCGTATGACCAAGAGGGGTGATTCCGGTTTGGCGATTACGAGGTTGTATTTTCCCCAATTTCTAGGCAAGGCAGCTTGGTTCCAGGACCCGCCCCAGCCAGAGGGCGGCCAGCAAGAGGCTCTGCCCGGGCATGGCCGAGGAGGAGCGGTCCGGAGAGTGGTTCGGCTTCGGCTTCTGCGGCTTCGGGCAGGCCTTGGGCTCCAGGGGCGCGCGGCAGGTGCACAGCCCGGAGCCGCTGGAGGCCCCGTGCGCGGCCGCCGACATCTGCCGCGTGAGCCCCAGCTGGAGCTACACCGCCTTCGTGACCCGTAAGCCGCTTCCGGCCGCGCCCCCTGCCACCCAGGCCCGCCCACGCCTGCTCCCGGAGCAGCCCCCCCCCGCTGCCCCGCCCCCCTCTCCCCCCCCCCCCCCCCCCCCCC
>PVJH01029915.1:0-25335 GCA_004026705.1 Nesogale talazaci | reverse complement strand
AGAGAGAGAGAGAGAGAGAGGGAGGGAGGGAGAGAGAGAGAGAGAGAGAGAGAGAGAGAGAGAGAGAGAGAGAGAAAGAGAGATTGAAATAACGGAGTCAGACACATTTCGTGGCAGTATGCTCACCTTCCGGACAGCCATGATCGCAATAGCCATGTCCATGCATAGCATGGCAGGAAGCTGGGAGGAGGAAGTTTATTGCTCACCAAGGTTTATATCTACTTAGGGGACATAATGACAGGTAAACACACATCACAGGAAGGGAATGTACAACAGGTATAAACATGAAAGGAAGGGGCCTACATGTGACAAGAATGACAGTTTATGCCCAAGGACAAACTTCAAAATTTAGAAGGTATTGGAAAAGAAGGAGGTATATCAATGAGAAACAATGGGAGAAAAGAGGATGATTCCTTATTACATTGTGGTATTGCAATCAATGATATGAAATAATATTTATATGAACTGTTCTGTGGAAAATGGATTTGTTCTGTATGACTTCACATCATTCACTATAAAAAGGTAAAAACAATCAAAGGATGTAAATACCACAAAGTGACACTGGGGGGCTATCTTTAAAGTTGACTATCAGGATGGCTATATATACCTGGGGCCATAATACAAAATGAAAATGCAGAATTCGGGCTGAGCCCCGGTGGCGTAGTGGTTGTGCTTGGGACTGCGGCCCACTGGAACGGAGGTTCAATTCCAGCAGTGAGGCTGGGCCTCCTACTCCACCACCGGAGAGCAGTGATGCCCCCCCCCCCCAAAAAAAAAAACCAAAAAAAAAGTGCTAAGAATTTAAAGTAGTGGTCACTATACATTAAAGCAAGTGTTGGATCCTGGTAAGTGCAAGAACTTGTCTAAGTACACCTGTCTCAATCTCATAAAGCAGTCCTGTTTCCTGCCTTTGGGTTCCTCATTTTCTAGGTCAAGTATCAATTGCTGGGCCAGATTTCTAACTCAGTCCAGCAAAACTGTGCATCATCTGGGACCAGGAACTCTTGACTGATTAATGAGGAGGAGATGAAAAAATCTTTTTCAAAATATCATATTTCACATTTAAGTGATTCATGTTCTAAAAATACAAGGGTACAAATGAAGGACCTTAGCACACTGTGAGGAGCCCTGGTGACATAGTGGATTATGAGTTGGGCTGCTCAATGAGAAGTCAGCAGTTTGAAACCACCGGCTGCACCAAGGGGCAAAGATGAGGCCTTTTACTCTCATAAAGTGTTAAAGTCTTAGAAACCTGTCTTTTTTAGCCACTGTGAGTTGGCATAGACCTGATGGCTGTGAATGAGGGTGAGCACTCTGTGGGTATTTTAGCTAGCGCTCTGAGAAGTGAAAACAGAAGAATCACAGTGTAAGATGTGCTGGATTCTCATTTGAATGTTAGAAGAGGAGCAAAGATTTGGGACCAGCAAGTGTAAATATTGGTAAAAGACTTAATGGGAAAGGTTCAAATGGTTTCTTAGGGCTTGACCTAAAATGACAAAATAAATTATGTCATGTGAGGAGAATTTTAAAATAAGAAACCTTCAAAGAATATATCAATTATGTGATTCAAAGAATATATCAATTATGTGATTATGATGATGACAAGGCTGCTATGATCCCAAAGACTTAATGGGGAGGGTTTTAGGGGAAGGCGGAGAGAAGGAGTTGGTCATGGGAGACCGACCCATAATAGATTCTGTGGCGTGGTCCCTAATAGGAGCTATGATCTCGTTAGAAAAGGCCCTTCTCGGTGTGACATCGAAAGGTTAGCAACAGGTAAACCAATCCTCTTACCTCACAGTCTTTTCTCTCTCAAATCTTCTGTGGAACTCACGAAGGAGAGAGAAATATATTGAAAGAGGAAGGTGAAAGACATACAGCATAGATAGACAAGACTAGAGTGAAAAACACTGACAGAGAGGACATAAATATCCCCTTTGCCTATTTTCTTTGGGTGAGAGTTATGGATCAACATGGTGGCGCCATGATTCTCAATGGCTTGGCAGTTGTGTTAGTCTGGATCGACTTGAGAAACAAATTCACAAACACACTCATGTGTATATGTGAGCGTTTATTGTACATTAAGAAAGCATCTCGACCCAGTCTAGTTCAAGCCCTTCAGTCTGAGGTTAGCCCATGTGTCTGACACCATTTTATAAAGTTCTTTTCAGACTCACAAAACACATGCAATGACACTGGATGCAGGAAGAGCCCAGGCCAGTGGGTAGGAAGTCTTTGGATCTGGTGGTGGTGTAAGCATCTCAGTGCCAACAGGGATCTCCACGTGGCTTCTCCAGCGCCCAGGGCACAGAGTCGCTCAGTGGAGTGCCACGTCTCTTCTCAGTAGGGAGTTTCCAAGGGAGTGAACAGAGAGAGAGAATGCTTCTTGACTCTAAGAAGGGAGACTGGACTTCCCAGAAGTCTTAGAAGACCATGCCCACACAGAAGCTTCATTGGCTATGATTCAATTGACAGACTAGAATCCACCCCTTCACTTGCAATTCTCTCAAACTGACACCAGATTGTGTAACTACCACAGTAGTGAAGGTGTAGCTCCCATAATTAGATTTGGTTTGACACAATCATCTTCATAATGAAAGCTGCTATGAGCCAACAATCAATGGAAAGGGAGTTTCCCCTGGTGATGATTGCACAGTAAAATCCATGTCCTTGCACAGCAATATCCAATGTCATTGTACATGAATTATATGACAATAGAACATATTTTTTTTGGCCTTTTTTTTTTGTGGGCATCACTGCCTCTGGTGGTCGTGGACGCTCCTGAGCCACCGCTGGATTTGAACCGCCAAGCCTACGGGCTGCAGTTCCATGCTCAACCACTTATGCCACCAGGTTCAGCCCAATAGAACATATTTAAAAAAAGAAAAAGTAAGGGGGTTTCCTTAAAGTGTGACCTGCCTACCACTTTTTTGCTGGATGTAGATCCTGCATCTGGTCTGTCATTTGACTTGTGGTTCCTTGGATTTGAACCAGTTGCCTGTATTATTGCCTGAAGATTTGGAGAGTGTCCCCAGTCTATTGTCTAGTCTGCTAAATTTTAGAAAATCAGCCCCCGCAGCCACATGTTTCAAGCAAAATCTCCAGCCTGTCCTCTGATCCACAAACTTGGAAAGTACCAGTTTCTCTAGCTGTGAGACAAACACATTTCTGTCAGTTTGTTATACTGCGTGTGTTGCTGTGATTTTTACATACCAGCAGAGTCAAAGTGAACAGAAGTTTCAGCACAGCATCCAGACTAAGAACAGACTACGAAGAAGGAATAGACTGTTCACTTCAGAATTAGCCACTGAAAACCTTATGGATAGTATTGAAACATTGTCATTTACTGAAAACCTAATGAATAGAAGCAGAACATTGTCAGAGACAGTGGTAGAAGACAAGTCTGTCAGGTTGGAAGACACTCAAACTGTAACTGAGAACAGACGAACTGCCTTCTCAAAGTAGAGTGTACCATCATGACATGGATGAAGTAAAACCTGTGTGAGCAAAGTCCCTGGACTTTTATTTACTGATGAGGCATGATGCAAAATGAGAAGAAACAGCTGTAAACATCATTTAATAATTGGAAATTGGAATGTTTGAACTATCAATCTAGCAAAATTACAAGTTGTAAAAAAGGAAATGGACCACAGTAAGCTTGATATTCTTGGCATTAGTGAGCTGAATGGACAGGTATTGATCATTTTGAAACAGAAAATCATGTTTTACTATGCCTAGAAGACAGATTCAAAGAGGAATGGCATCACATTCTCTGTCAAAAAGAACCTTTCGGGGGCTGACCCCGGTGGCGTAGTGGTTGTGTGCGGAACTGCGGCCCACTGGGTTGGAGGTTCAAATCCAGCAGCAAGACTGGGCCTCCTACTTTCACCACCAGAGGGCAGTGATGCCCCCCCCCAAAAGAACCTTTGGACATCTCTCTTGAAGTACAGTGCTGTCTCTGATGGGATATCTGTATATATTCAAGAAGATTCAATCCCACTATTATTTAAATTTATGTATCAATCACTAAAGTTTGTAATGAAGAAACTAAAAGGGTGGTGCCCATATCCTCAGCCTGAAATTGATCAAATATGCAATAAAGATGCATTAATAATTATTTGGTGATTGGAATATAAAAATTAGAAACAAAGAGGAAGGGACAGTAAGAAAATATGATCTTGTTATATAGAAATGATGCTAGACATCACATGATAGAATTTTGCAAGATCAAAAATTTCATTGCAAATACCATTATCAATGCACATGGCAATTATACATATTGACTTCTCTCCATGGAATGCCCCCAAATGACAATAGCTACATCTATGGGAAGACACAATGGAAAAGCTCAATCCCAGCAGTTAAAACCAGGCTAGAGACTGACTGTGGAACAGACCATTCCATCCATGGCTCATATGTAACTACAAATTCAAGTCAAAATTAAAACAAGTCTGTGAGATATAAAATAAGACCTTGAATCTATCCCATCTGAATTTCAAGGGTATCTTAACAACAGATTTGATACATTAAGTAGACTAATGAGAGGAGATCTGGTAAGCTGTGGGATACATCAAGAACATTATATATGAAGAAACAGAAAAACAGGAAAGAAAAAAGATCAAAGTACATGTCAGGGGAGATGTGGAAACTTGTTCTTAATCAGAGTTGCCAAAGCAAAGAGAAGAAAGGATGAAGTCAAACAGCTGGACAGAAATGTTCAAAGGACAACTTTGAAGAAGACAAAGTCAAATATTGTAATGAAATATGCAAAGATTTAGAGTTAGAAAAAGAAAAGGAAGAACATGCTCAGCATAACAAACTGAAATAAAACTAAAGAAAAAAATTCAAGCCTGAGTTGCAATATTGAAGATTCTATGGGCAAAACATTGAATAATGCAAGCATCCAATGAAAATGGACATAATACATACAGTCATTGTATCAAAAAGAACTAGTCCACCTTCCACCATTTCAGGAGGTAGCATATGATCATGAACTACTGGTACCAAAAGAAGAAATTCAAGGTGCATTGAATGCAAACAAGATTCCAGGAATCAATTGAATTCATCCAATTCAATAAGCCCTGGAAGCACTTGTCTATGGCAAGAAATTTGGAATACTTGGACAATTGACTACGAGAGATCAATTTTTGTATCCATTCCAAAGAAAGACAACACAAAAGAATGTTCACGTTATAGAGCAATATCATTGTTATCAAATGCAAGCAAATTTTGCTGAAGATCACGCAACAATGTTTGTGGCAGTACATTGACAGGGAGCTTCCAGAGGTTCAGGCTGGATTCAAAGAGGACATAGAACAAGGGATTTGTACTGATGTCAGATGGATCGTATGTCAAGGCATGGGACTATGTGAATGATAATAAGCTATGGATATCCTGGCAAAGATTTGTAATTCTGGAGAAAATCATTATGTTCATGCAGAACTTGAACATGAATTAAGAGGTAGTTTCATGAACAGAACAAGAGCATACCACATGGTTTGACATCAGGAAAAGTGTGTTTCATAGTTGTATCCCTTCACTATACTATTTATTTTATTAGATGCTGAGCAGATAATCTGAGAAACTGGATTATATAAAGTAGAATGTAGTATCAGGATCAGAGTGAGACTTATTAGCATCTAGCAAAATGCAGATAACACAACCTTGTTTGTTGAAAAGTGAAGAAGACTTGAACCATCTGCTGATGAAGATCAAGGATTACAACCTTCAGTATGGATTATAACTCAATGTAAAACGCCCCCAAAATTGTCACAACTGGGCCCATAGATAACATGATAAATAGAGAAAAGATTGAAGATGTTAAGGATTTGATCTTGCTTGGATCCACAGTCAATATTCATGGAAGCAGTAGTCATGAATTAAAATGACACTTTTCATTAGGTCAATCTGTTGGGTAAGACCTCTTTAAGATGTTGAAGAGCAAGGATGTCACTTTTAGGACTAAGGTGCATCTGATCCAAGCCATGATATTTTCAATTGCCTCATATGAATGTGAAAGTTGAGTGTTGTATCAGAAAGACTGAGAAAGAATAAAAATATTTGAATGATGATTCAAATGAAAAAAATATTGAAAATACCATTGACTACCAAAAGAACAAAATCTGTCCTGGAAGTACAGTTCTTTAGAGGTGTGTTAATCCAGGTAGATTAGAGAAACAAATTCATAAGCATGAATATGTATCTAAGGAAAAGGTTGATATACAAGAGAAATGAAACATTGAGAAAGCATTCCAAGCCAGTCCAGTCCAAGTCCAATATTAGCCCATATGTCTGATACCAAGCCACAAAGTCATCCTCCGACTCACGAGCACATGCAATGATGCCAGTGCGTGCACAGTCTTGTGGATTCAGTGGTGGTAGAAGCATCTCAGGGCTGGCAGGGGTCTCCCTGTGGCTTCCCAAACATTTCAGCACTGGCAGGAGTCTCCATGTAGCTCCTTCAGCCCCGGAGATCTGGTTCCATCAGAGCAAACCTATGTGGCTTCTCCGCTGAGAGGTCTCGCAGGGAATCAACCTTCTGTCTTGTCAGCTGCAATGTGTCCCAAGGACTGAGTTGATGGTCTCTCATCTCCATGGGGGAACTATTGCGAGATTTCCCAGAATTCTCAGAGAAAGTCATGCCCACACAGAGGTCTCATTGGCTATCTCCAGATTAACAGGCTAGACTCCACCCCTACATTCTTTTTTTTTTTTTGGAGGGTTTTTTTGGTCTATTTTTAATGACACCAAAGTGAACCTTGCATAAACAAGGTCTCAAAAAATTGGTTAAAGACTCAGAAGTTGTTTCGCTCCACAGAAATCTTTAGTAAAAGGTGAAAGATTTATATGATCTGAAGAGAGACCAGAGTTTAATCAAACTCTTAATCAAATTGGCACCAGAGTACATGACTGCCACAAGGGGCACGGCTGGTGAGACTTCATTTCTTGTACTTTGGATATATTGTCAGGAGAAACAAGTCCCTGGAGAAAGACATCAGGTTTTGTGAAGCAGAGGGGCAGCAAAAAAGAAAAACCCTCAAGAAGATGGGTTGACACAACGGCGGCAACCAAAGGCTCAGCTTTAGGAACAATTGTCAGGATGGTGCAGGACTGTGTTGAGTTGCGACTCAGCTGGGTGGCATCTGATAGCACCATATGGCTGTGTGAGTGTTTACCTGAGACAAATCTCCCTGTATTTACACCAACAGCTCCTTCACCAGAAACACCACCTGAAGACATTACGGTTTGGTATAATCGTTTCATTTGTAACATGCTTATAACCATAATCACCCACTAATGAATATAGCTGTGTTTGTTTGCTTGGGTTTTTTGAGGAAGGGGGCATCGCTGCCTTCTGTTGGTCGTGGGAGCTACCCAGCCTTGCTCCTGAGAGCTGCTGCTGGATTTGAACTGCCAAATCAGTGGGCTGCAGTCCTGCATTCAACCACGACGCCACTGGGACTCAGCCCCTTATAGCTCTGTTTTTAAATGTTAAAATTAGTTAGTGATATTTTTCTGATATATTACATATTTCTCTGGTTAAAAATAAAAAACGGAGGGCTAAGATCTGGTGGTGTAGTGGTTGTGCGCGGGACTGCGGTCCACTGGGATGGAGGTTCAATTCCAGCTCCATAGGAGCAAAGTCTGGGCCTCCTACGCCCACCACCAGAGGGCAGTGATGCCTTAAAAAAAACCCAACAACAAAGCAGTTTATCTTCAACTCCTATATCCTTGTCTCTAAGTTCCTTCTCAGAGCGAGTCATAGTTATCTATTTCTTGCCTAACATGTAAGAAACAAATAGATTAAAGCAAGAATATCAGTAAAGTTTCTTCCCTATAAAGTGATGTGTTAGTCTGGGTAGACTAGAGAAACAAATTCATAGACACACATATGGATGTAAGGGGAAGGTTTATATACAAGAGGGATGGAACATTGAGAAAGCATCCCAACCCAGTCCAGTCCAAGGTCATCAGTCTGATATTAGCCTATATGTCTGATACCAGTATATAAGGTCTCCTTCCAACTCACGAAGCACGTGCAATGACACCAGGACTATCACAGGCCAATGAGTGCAGTCTTGTGCATCCAGCGACAGTAGAAGAACAGTAGAAGAATCCTGGTGCTGGCAGGGGTCTCCCCATGGCTCCTCGTTTTCAGGGTTCAGGGTCCATCAGCAGTTTCCAGTGGTGGTAGAAGCATCTCAGCATTGGTAGGAGTCTCCACATGGCTTCTCCGGCCCCAGAGGTTTGGTCCCATTAGGGTAAGCACATGTGACATCTCCTCTGGCTCCTTCAGTCTCCGGGACTCAGGTCTATATCATGCAGCCATGTTGTCTTGTTGGTAGACCGTCTCCAAGAGACTGAGTTAAGTCTCTCTCCTTCAATTGGGAAATATCGCGAGACTTCTCAGAATTATCAGGAGAAAGCTATGCTCACACAGAGACCTCATTGGCTATCTCCAGATTGACAGGCTAGACTCCACCCTGATTTTCCAGTGCTAAAATTGACACAGGTCAGTGACTGCCACAAGTGATAAATAGTTTTCCAAAGTTTACTTTGTTTTCCAACTCTCCAAGTCTCATTTGTCCCACTATTCTTTTTTTTGTAGCTCCATAACATTATATTATATGGTATACCTCAATCTATTAGCAAGTCTGGTGAGTTATTTTGGAACATAAGCCAATGAGAACTTCATGGATCCGCTCCAACTCCATATGTCCTGCTGCCCACTCCCCATGAGTGCACCTTCATCACCTTACAGGCAGATGGCATGCAGTGTGACCTGGTGGGTGACATCAACAAGCACTTTGAGCAGAAGATATTCCACCTTGTGGCCATGAAGTTAGTTAGGACCTCCAAAGAACACTCGAAGCAGCACCATATTGACCTAAAAGACCGCCCCTTCTTCTCAGGGCTGGTAAAGTACATGAATTCGTAACGAATTGTAGCCATTGTCTGGGGGGTTGGGGTGGGGGGCTGAATGTGGTGAAGACCAGCAGTGTGATGATGGGAGAGACCAATCCAGCAGATTCTAAGCCAGGCACCATCTGAGGGAATTTCTATATTCAAGTTGATAGGAACATCATTCATGGCATAGATTCAGTCAAAGGCGCTGAGAAAGAAATCAGCCTCTGGTTTAAGCTGGAGGATTTGGGGGACGACAAGTCTTGTGGCTATGAGTGGAGATAGGAGTAAAAGGCAGACAAAGCAGGCCTGTCTCCATGGGTCCATTGGCACTGTGACTGTTCTGTGTACAGCTCTTCTTCTGGGGTTAGAAGAAGTAGGATTGCTGTCCTGTCTCCTTCCAAAGTATGCTGACCAATAAAATAAAGCCTTTGGAGACTTGGGGTGGGTGTGGGTAAGAGAGCAAAAGTTTCATGGAGCAAAGTGGTCTGATTCCCAGAGGGGGAGGTGGCGGAAAGGCAGTGGTGTTGACCAACCCAAGGCCAAGGGAACTAGTGATCCAAAATCAGTGGCAAGGTGGGTTGTGAGAGGCCTGGTAGGGCTTGATCAAGGGTAGTGTAACAGAGAGAAATTACTGAAACCCAAATGAAGGCTGAGCATGATAGTGGGATAAGAGTAAAAGGAAATAGAGAAAAGAACTAGGAGGCAAAAAGCATTATAGAGGTCTAAATGTAGGAATATACATAGGTAAATATTTTTATATATGATGATGGGGAAATAGATCTATGTGCATATACATATAAGGTTAGTATTATTTTTTTAGGCATCATTTTTCAGGTGGTGGGAGTAGGAGGCCCAGCCTTTGCTCTTGGGAGCCGTAATTGAACCTCCATCCCAGCGGGCCGCAGTCCTGTGCACAACCACTACGCCACCGGGGTTCAGCCCCATATAGGGTTAGTATTAAGACAGCAGATGGACACTGGGTCTCCACTCAAGTACTCCCTCAATGCAAGAACACTTTGTTCTATTAAACTGGCATACCATGATGCTCACCTTCCCTACACGATCACTGAAGACAAAGCAGGTGCATTAGAAAATGTGGTGAAGAAAGATAATAGTGCCCAGTTATCAAAAGATATAGCATCTGGGGTCTCAAAAGCTTGAAGATAAACCAGTGGCAATGCAGCTGAGAAACAACAAAGCCCACATGGAAGAAGCACACCAACCTGTGTGATCATGAGGTGTTGAAGGAATCAGGTATCGGGCATCAAAAAACAAAACATCATATCATTGTGATGATAGGGAGGGTGGAATGGATACTGTAAGTCCCTCCGAAGGCAATTGGACATCCCCTTACAGAAGGATTGTGGGGTGGGGGTGGTGGGGGGAGAGCCAGTTAGGGTGCAGTGTAGCAATGATGAAACATACAACATTCCTCTTGTTCTTTAATGTTTCCTCCCACCCACTATCATGATCCCAATTCTACCTTACAAATCTAGTTAGACTAGAGGACGTATATATGTACAGATAGGAACCGGAAATATGGGGAATGCAGGAGAGATGGTCCCTTTAGGACCAGTGGTGCCAATGGTCTGATCCCCCACTAATCTTGAGGAAGATAAAAAACAGCAGCATTTTATTCTATAGTGCATGATAGCTAAGGATAACATTAATGTACTTCCAGATTATTCATCATTTTTCTTCCTATTAATAACCCTGTTATGATTAAACTTGAACCATTTTGCAAATGAATGAATGTAACTGGGAGATAAAATCCGAAGGTGAAATTGCTGGGCCAGAGCTCAAATGTCTTTTTTTGGTTTGTTTGTTTTGGGGGCATCACTGCCCTCTGGTGGTGGGAGTAGGAGACCCAGTCTTGCTGCTAGATTTGAACCTCCAACCCAGTGGGCCACAGTCCCGCACACAATCACTACGAGCCACCGGGGCTCAGCCCGCTCAAATGTCTTTATAATAGGGATATACATGGTTAAAGTGCCATCCGTGGAGGTTGTACCAATCTAAATTCTTAACAGTAATTTACCACTCTAGTGAAACAAAATGTATTAAAATTATCTAGGCAAATTTAAGCTAAGGCAATGCTCTCCAATGAGGAACTCATAGAAGTACCCCATGCCTAGATGAAAACAGTGGCTTGAAATGGCCACGTCCTTTTCCCCCCCTTTTTACTCCTATTTTGAGAGCAAACTACACACAAATATAACTCCCCAAGTTATTCACATTTGTGCATGTCATTGGGGTATATGTTCTATATAACAAAGGTACTGCACTTGGCTCACGTATCTCTAAAAGTGATTTAAGAAAAGACATGTTGCTTATCCCCATCTATCTCTGAAAGCTCTTCTTAAGCATGAGAACATCTTAGCAACAGACTCTTTGGGGTTAGCTGAAGAGGTCTTACACTTGTAGTACATAATCTCCTCTATCTCCATCTTTTATTCATCAATAATGCATGTTTGGAGAATTTCTAATAATTAGAAATCTACTCACAAAATATTAAATAGAACAGGCAAAAACTTCTTGGATGTTGAGTATAATATGTGTAAATATTATATTGGCATAAAAAAAAGGACAGATTAACATCTTTTGGTGTTTGGATTCAAGACAATTTCTTTCTTATGATGGGAGTTGTTTGAGCCCCGAATAAAATGATTTATAAAAAAAATTTTCTGTGCATTTAGAGACATAAATATCACTCTAAATTTTGATTTATAATATTTATTGAATGACCATGTGTGCATAGGCATAAACTACGTAGAACTGGCTTACTATGACGTTATCACTTTTCCTTATTTGGTCTCTAGTATTTGTCGGACGATTTTTTCTTTTAGTTTACTTTGATATGTTTGTACTTGTGAAGCACAAATTTGCATGAGTTGCTCATCTGTTGATTTAATTAACTAGATAAATGTTCAAGTTAAACATTTATAAAACTTTAAAATGCACATTTTTCTCTGAAGGTTTTCACAAATCTATGGACTTCCAATCAAAGCTTTACAGCATATTAAAATACAGCCACTCCTTTCGTGGAAAACAGCATTGGACATATAGTAAAAAAATTGCCTTATGTAGCATTGGTAACCAAATATTTAAGATAATAAAAGTTAATTAGTTAGGAAAATGAGAATTTAATGTTTGAGCTATTATCTAAGCCAAGATTACATGAATGGAAAATAATAAATGCAAGAAGGTAAAAGTTAGCAAAAGAAGAAATTTATTGTAAAGATGTTCTTGGGTTTCATGGAGTTGGTTCTGACTCAGAATGACCACATGTGACAGAGTGGAACTGACCCATATGGTTTTTTTTTTCTGTAATCTTTGCAGAAGCAGATCTCTAGGTCTTTCTTCCGTGGAGTTACCAGGTAGTTTGAGTGACTAACTTTTTGATTAGAAGCTAAGTGGTTAAGCATTAGGCTCCTTTCATTGTAAAAAAAACCCAGTTATTTTCTCAAAACTCAAGAGGAAGGGCCCAGGCCATTAAAAAAAATGTATTAACAGTTTCATTGGGTTAGGCCAGGTTGATTACAGAAAAAAAAAAATCCAGTGACACTCATATATACATAAGAGAGGGCTTTATATCAGGAAGTCATTCTGCATCAGTAAAACATCCCAGCCCAATCCTGCTGAAGACCCCAAATGTGACACTAGTCCCTAAGTCCCTCTTCAGACTCAGGAAGCCACATTCAGTGCTGCAGATTGCAGGAACATCTCTGGCCGGTGGGCACATCTCCAGGACTCACGCAGGTCTCCACATGGTATTAACAGGAAGGTGAAGGCAGAGAGAAAGACGGAGGCTCCCAAGACCCTCCTTGTGAGGAGGTCATGCCCACAAGGAGACCCCATCATACTGTGACCTAAATGACAGACTAGACTCCACTTCAAGTTGACACGAAGTTCTCTAGCTAGCACGGTCATAATTTAAACAGCATACAATTCAATAGTTCGATCACATCAAGAAGCATTGCACAATCATTAGCACAATCCACTTTAGGACATTTTCTTTTTTCTTGTACTCTTTGCTATTAGCTCCCCATTTCCCTCTATTCTCCCTTGCCATATTCCCATGGAACCAGTATCCCGGTTACTCTCTCTACAGCTTCACCCCTCCTGGATGTCATATACCAAAAACCCATACAAAAACCACCATATAAAACAGAGTTTTAAAAAGCTAACAACAATAATAAAATAATAGAGAAAAACTAGCTGAAAATAAAACAAAATATTAAAAACTAGCACAACTCTAAAATGAGTCATCACAAGTGTCCAGGCCATTCCTGCATCTTGGATCAAATGGTGGAGACACATGACTTTTCTCTCATCTCTACCTCTATCTGCACCTTATTTACCTATGTGCGCAGCTTTTAAAAACTATCTGTTCTTGTAAGCATTCTGTAACACAACAGTTTATATCCCAGGTTCAAATGAATATCTGAGACATAGGAATATTTAAAAATCTAAAATCCAAACTCCTGGAAGGAAAAAGTCTAAGCAGCCTTGTCCTGCATTGTCCTCACTACTGAGTTATGTCTGAGTACCTGGTTGCGGTCATCTTGTTCAGGCCTTCCTCTTTTTCCCTGACCTATTTGTCTAGCGTGATGTTCCTTTGCAGGGTCCTCCAGAGAGAACACAAAACAAAGTCTTTCCAGCTTCACTTCTTAGGTGCAGTCTGGCTGTACGTCTTCTTTTTTTTTTTTTGTGGGCATCACTGCCCCCTGGTGGGAGTAGAGGCCCAGCCTTGCTCCTGGAGGGCTGCTGCTGGATTTGAACCAACAACTCTGTGGGGGGTAGTTGTACTCCTTACTAGACAGATTTGTTCATCCTTCTGGTAGTCCATACTGAGTGTATTTTTTCCTTTTGGTTTTCTAACTCCAGGTCTCTGCATATTTCACTATAATATTTTGATTTCTTCAGCTGTCTTTTGAAATTTTCTGTTGCACTCTCTTACATTACCCTTTCTCCCACTTGCATTAGCTATGATCAAAAGCGCATTGCAGAATACCTTATGACATTGACTTTGATTTTTTCTTGCATTCCTTTTTTATTTGCGAATTTTTTTCTTTCCTGCTTTCTAAATGACCTTTTGTTTTCTTCATGTGTGATGTTCTTGATGTCATCAATCTTCTGTCAATAGTGTTTAATGATTCAAATCTACTCTTGAGATGTTTTCCACAGTCAGGTAGGATATTTCTACTTTTATGGACTTGTTTTAATTTTCTTCAACTTTACCCTGAACTTACACATGAGCTATTGATGATTTGTACACTCCTCCATCATTTCTTCCCGCAATTGTAGTCAATTTGAATCCTGTGTACTATCTCTGGAGAAGTTGATGTGAATAGTACCATTTTTTTATTGCAGTAAAGAAGTCATTGGCTTAGCAAAATCCTATTATGTAATCAACTTTCTTTCTATCCTTAAGATTACATTTTTCCAACTATTTTGCCTTCCTTTTTGTTTCCAACCTTTACATTCCAAGTGTAAACAGCTATCAATGTATCTCGATGGCTTGTATGATGAATTTCTGACTGAATAAGTTGAATTCTTCAATTTTATCATCACTAGCTTTTGTGGAGATGCATGTCATTGGAATTTCTTGTATGCACAGAGATATTTTCCTACCTTATACATCTAGAATTGATAGGCTATATGCTACATAGGTATATGTTCAAAAGACTTGAAAGTGGTTGAGCCCAGGTGGCATAGTGGTTGTGCGCGGGACTGCGGCCCACTGGGTTGGAGGTTCAAATCCAGCAGCAAGGCTGGGCCTCCTACTCCCACCACCAGGGGCAGTGATGCCAAAGGGGGAAAAAAAAAGACTTGAAAGCAGGGACCCATACTGACACTGATTAAACAACGATGTTCACAGTAGTCAACATTCATTAGTAGAATGAATGATAAAATTGTGATACAGACACACAATGCAATATGAAGGGGCACAAAAGAAAAAACCAAAGGAAATTTCTTTTTAAAGTTATGTATTTAAATTTTTAAACAAAACAACCTTATCACCTTCAAAGTACTCTCCATCCCACTTAATTTACTTGTCTAATCTGCGATTCCATTCTTAGAAACATTTTTCAAACTCATCATTTTTTTCTTCATTTTCCACTTCTGCAAATTGCTTTTCTTTCATGTCCCTCTGTATTTGCAGAAACAGAAAGAAGTAACTCGAAGCTAGGTTAAGTGAGCAAGGTATGTGGGACAAGAGAGACATGCTGTTTTTTGCGCAAACTGGCACACTGAGATGGATGCATAAGCAGGTGCCTTGTTGTGGTGGCAAAACCAGTCCTGCCTGCCACCAATCAGGTCTTTTTTGCTGCACTGTTACACAATATTTTCAGAATCTCTAAATAGAGTCTGACCTTGTGGAACAAACTCCAAATGCACTATCCCGTTTATATAAAAAAATATAAATGGCTGAGCCCCGGTGGCGTAGTGGTTGTGCGCGGGACTGCGGCCCACTGGGATGGAGGTTCAATTCCGGCTCCCAGGAGCAAAGGCTGGGCCTCCTACACCCACCACCTGAGGGCAGTGATGCCTAAAAACAAATTAAAAAAAATATATATATATATAAATGAGCATCATCTTAATCTTGATTTCACTAGATGAGCTTTTGGGGGTGGGGGGCAAAGTGACATTGGCATCTTCCACTGGCTCGACTGATGTTTGCTTTTGGGGTTTAAAGAATAGCAACAAAACTCATAACCAGTAATGACTTCATAAAAATGTCTGGTTTGCTTTGGAGCTGTTCTTTCAAAGCATGGCATGTTTCCACTTGATGCCCTTTTTCCTGGTCAGTCAGAACCCTAGGCCCAAATTTCACAGTGACCCTTCTTATTTTCAAATCTTCCATTAAAATTCACTAAACTGAGCTCCAAGATAGTCCAGATAACTTCCTCATCTCTTCAACTGTCTGTCATTGGTCTTTGTGCATGGATCTTGTAGACATTTTTGTCCTTTGGGAAGTTGACTAACGTCCAGAATGATTCTTTTTGGTTTTTTTTTGGGCATCACTGCACTCTGGTGGTGGGAGTAGGAGGCCCAGTCTGCTTGTGGAGCCACTGCTGGAATTGAATTTCCATCCCAGTGGGCCAAAGTCCAGCACACAACAGAATGAGTTTTTCATCACCATTTTTGTGAAATGAGAAAACCACTTGAGTTTTTCCCAGAGCACTGTCCTTGTAAGCTGTGTACAACATCACAACAGTTTCTGTGGCCCTTTTCCAGAACTGGAAACAAATTCACACATGTTGTTTTCTTAAATAGGCTTTCATGAAAAATGAGGTTTGAGGGAGACTGCTTTCAGGAAAAAATATACTGTGACCAGAGAGAACCTTCCCAGGTAATGCCACTGGATGCACTAACTCAGAGCGTGTTGTTCCATCCTTGCTTAGTTGGGGGTGGGGTGGGGGTGGAGTTGGGAGGGGAATATATATTATGAAATCTCTGCCCAGCAGAGATTTTTCTGTTTTGATGTGTGTATGGGGGTAGGGGTGGGGGCCGAGGGGGGCTGGGTGGTGTACCCTCTTGTATACTGCCATAAAGAGAAATAAAGTTTGGATATGTGCTACTACATGAGAGAACCTTACCAACATGATGCTAAGTGAAATATGTCAGACACAAGGATAAATAATGCATGATCTCATTTATATGAAATGCCTATAATTGGCAAAGGCAAAAGTGGTAGCTAGGTGCTGGAAGAGGAGGGAATGAGAGATTACTGTTTAAGGGCTGTGAACGTGGTGAAAGCTTTTACAAGTAGTTTTGATGGTTACATAGCCTGTTGGATGAAGTTAATGTTACCAGATTGTACACTTGGAAGAGACACAAATGACAAATCTATTGCCATTTCTTTTCTGTTATTTTCTATTATAAAATAAACTAAAAAGTGATTAGATGAAAGTGGTGGTACTACAAGTAAATCTTAGAAAGATAACATGAAACTGACAGCCTGTCAAATTTTCAGTTAAACCACTCCCCCCCTCCCCCAAATCACACATAAAAATTCCATATAAATAATTTGGTCAGAGATATTTTCTTAGCCACTTGGTGTCAGAGTTGTACTATTTTAATATATTCACTGAATTTGGAGTATATTGCATTTAGTGTGTGTGTGTGTGTGTGTGTGTGTGCTTTAAGTATTTTACTTGGTTTAAAGGAGTTTTTGAGTTATTACTGTGCTCTTTGTGGTGTCACCGAAGCAACTAAACTTCCTTTGTTTTCTCATTATATTTTAATATTCCTTTTACTTTTGCCAGCTTGAAAGGGAAAAATACTGCCATGAGAAGTACATAGAGAATTTATGAGAGACTTCTTGGAAGACAGTTCTTATAAGTCACTCTCACAGGCTACTCTTCTGTATTGTTCCTGCAAATGAAACTTAGGCTAATTTTTTTCTTTTTTTGTGTGGCATCACTGCCCTGGTGGGCGTAGGAAGCCCAGCCTTGCTCCTGGAGAGCTGCTGCTGAATTTGAACCGTCAACCCTGTGGGCTGCAGACCCGCACACAACCACTACGCCACCGGGGCTCAGGGCTAACTTGTTTCTTAATCCTTATGATAGCTTGATCTTTCACACTTGGGCCAAAGAGCCAAGTAAATATTAAAGGAGTGGATTTTGTATTTCAAATATGAAAATCGTGCTAAATGTCAAATTCACACATTTGTTCCCCCAAGATGTATGGACCTCCCTAAAACTGTGCCAGGATTGGGTAAGGGATTATTGCCCTCTGTTAGACCACCCCTCACCAATTCACCTGAACTTCCATCTAATCCCTGTTAGGGAAAGAGATGCCAATGTAGAAATATTATAGGAATAGAGGCTTCTTGTTGTCTGGAAAATGGAAGGTATGCTTAAGAATTTGACTATTATGGAGTAACCAGGCCCTCACAACTACCAGTAGAAGTATGGTTATGATATACAAAGATGATAGTGAAGTCATAGAGATTAGGAGCGATCGGAGTAAAATAAAGAAGCCCAGAGACATTTCATGGTAGTATGCTCACCTCATCTCCTCTCGGTGATAGATGGGGAGGTGGGAGATGAGTGCAGGAGAGAGTTGCAATTTATTTCTAGCCAAAGCTTATAGATCTTTGTGGCATGCAATTCTCCTGATTACAGTTAATGACCTACATCATGAAAGGGGTTGTAACATAGGTAAGACAAGCAATAAAAGGGGGATGATCTAAGTGTGTAGAAAGCGGGAATAGGAGTACATACATGTGTACATACATGAGTACATACCCTAGACTCAATATAGTAGCCTAACCTCCGTCCTCTTTGAGTGGTCCCGACTTTGCCTTCGGGTTCCCCTTTAAGGGAACAATCACTGTCCTTATCAGAAGGGAGTGGGCTTACTTAGTCAGACTATACAGTCTGGTTGCTCTAGAGAGCAGGTTCTCAAGCTTCCTAATGCCAGGACCCTTTAATACAGTTCTCATGTTGTGGTTACCCCCAACCATAAAATTATTTTTGTTGCTACTTCAGAACTGTAATTTATTACTGTTATAAATCATAATGTAAATATGACATGCAGGATATATTTTTATTTTATGATATATTTTTATTTATATTTTTATGCAAATTGAACATAAAGCATAGTGATTATCATACTCACATAAACAACATATGATTATATATTGTGTAACATTTATATCTAATTACAAAAAAATGAAATTTTATCTTGAAGCATTGGGTAGCATATGTGGGCGGACTCACCTGGAGATGGACAGAGGAGCAGTGTCTTGGTTCCTAAGAGCATTGAAAATATGTGTTTGCTGATGGTCTTAGGCAACCCCTGTCACCACAGGGGTCATAAACCACAGGTTGAGAATCACTGTTCTAGATGACTGGTAACCTTTAAGGAGAATACCCTCTGATCTACTTTCTAGTGTACACTCATTTACCATGGGTAGCAGGCAGCAACTAGGGTTTGGCATATATTTGGAGGTGACAATTTGGAGGCGAAATCTTTCTGTATCCCAAAATTTTTCAGTGAAATGTTAAAAAAGTGGGTGTCTGTTAGAGTACCAGCCCCTAGCACATCATCACAGGCCCAGCAGGTGCAATTGTACAGTGACAATTATTAAAGACTATAGTAAATTATGGAAATTATGAGAGATAAAAATAATGGAGTCAGACGTATTTTATGGTAACATGCTCACCTTCTGGATGGCCATGATGTCAACAGCCAGGTCCATGCCCAGCACGGGCAGGAAGCCTGAAGCTGGGAGTCTGAGAGCTCAGGAGAGCCAGCCAGAGGGAGGAAGTTTATTACTCACCAAGGTTCAAATCTACTTTGGAGGCGTGGTCACTGGTAGCCACATGTCATAGGAAGGGGCTATATGATAGGCATACGCATCACAGGAAAAAGATGTACAGTGATAGGAAGGGGATGAGCTAGGGGCGTACACATAATAGGAAGGGGAGGGACTAAGGGAATTCATGTGACAAGAAGGGCAGACCCTAGACCCAATATAGCAGTCAAACCTTGCTCATCCTTGGGTGGGCTTGACCTCCCTGTCTCTCCTAGAAGGAAGTAGTCTACTACTCTCCTTATCAGAAGGGCGTGGGCACTTCTTAAGGTGGGACAGACTGTACAGCCTGATTGCTCTACATGACTGATAACCCTTAGGGAGAAGAGCTCCCTACATCTACATCTATTGACCTGCACGTGTATAGTTATTTGCATCTATTGACCTGCAAGTGTGTAGTTACATAAGTCTATAGTGTAGCAAGTGGCTTCAGTTTGGCATATATTTGGGGGATACAGCTTGGGAGAAATTGTTCTTTTTCCCACAGGTTTCTAAGGATGGCTATCAATTTATATTAAATTATAACTTTCTGAAAACAAATAAAAATAATTGTTATGTAGAAAAGGAAAATGGACCTTAGAAAGCAAATAGAATATCCATGATGACTTAGAAATTGGAGGTGTCCAGACTGTCATTTTTGTCTTCTTTTAAAAATTAATTTCAGAAAAAAAGTTAATTTCAGAAGAGCCAGTCAAGTAGACTTGTAGGGTGATTTCTCTCTCCTGAGAGATTATTAATAAGATTGGTCATGCAACCCCCTTCCTTCCCCAAATAATATGATTAGAAAATATGATCTCAAATTAAAAATTTAAGAAGTATATTTATATATATATATTTATTGATAATTTTATCATCACTAATACCTACCTACCCTGATAACCTTTCCCAAAGAAATAGCAGTATCAATATTTTTAAAAAACTTTCCAGAAATAAAATAGATATGCATAGCAGAATATATACATAAAATTTTGCATATTTCTTTTTTTTTAATTTTTATCCTTTTTGGGGGGACATTATACATTTTTCTTTTAAAATATTATTAATTAAGATTTAATATGTATATCACATCATTCTATAGTTCAATCATATCAAGTAGAATTGTACAATTGCTACCACAATTGGTTACATTAAAAAATTTTAGTGGTTGAGTGTGGGATGCGGGTTTGGCAGTTCAAATCCAGGGACGGATCTCAGGAGCAGTGCTGGGTAGCTCCCACGACCATCAGAGGGCAGTGAAGCCCCCACCAAAAACAAACAAACAAACAAACAAAAATTTTAATAGCATCTTTATTTCTTACTTTAAAAAGACAAATATAATGACAATCCGTTTACATCTTTTTTCCCTTTCGAAGTCCTTACATAAAATTTATATTCTCTCTTTAAATTCTAAAAGTATTTCATTGTATTACATTATTTGGGGGGGGGGGCATCACTGCCCTCTGGTGGGAGTAGGAGGCCCAGTCTCGCTCCTGGAGAGCTGCTGCTGGATTTGAACTACCAACCCAGTGGGCCTCAGTCCCTCACTCAACCACTACGCCATTGGGACTCAGCCCTTCATTGTATTACGTTTTAAGGCAATATAATTATGAGAGTGTTAATGGTAAAAGAAAGCTTCTATTACTTTTAATTGAGCTATTTTAAGCTCTGCTTAAGTTATAAGAAAACAAAGTGTAGGACCGGGGAGACAAGCTTACCGAAGAAGCGTGGAAAATGGCACTCGAGATGCAAAGGAACAAAAGAAGTTTATTTCTACCTCAAACTAGGGTCAGGCTCACACCACTACCCAGCCCAATGGTTTTCTCGTAGGCTCCACCCCGACCACCACACAGCTAAGTTTTTATAGTTTCAGGTTACATAAGGGGCGTGCCCTTTGCCGCTTCCCCCCATGGAATCCGAATCAAGGGACGGTGGCTGTTCGCTATAGGCGAGCTGCTTTCCGTGTCCTCCTCAGGTTGGCTGTCAGGGCTTGTTGAACTTTGAATGCTTCTTCCTGGTTCCAGGTGTCGCATCCGCTGCGGGGAAATCACGGGTTTTCTCTGAAATAGAAACTTAGGCCCACCCTGAGTTTGGGCTCTTTTGGAGCCTGTCATGGCGTTTCTCAAGTTTATTGAATATGAAGAACATAAGGTCCAAAAAAAGTAATGCAAATACATTTAGCTTGACATTTTATATCTATTACAATTTCATTTCAGTATAATCCAATGGCTTTCATGTATGTTTACTTTTAGATTACTCTTCTTAGATCCTTTTTGGATAACATCCTCCTGGTTCTCTCAGTAAGATGAATCAATGCTTTAAACATGTGATATGTGTATATTTTATATTTGCATGACAGTCATAATTTTTTGTGAATGAATCATAATTACTTAAAATTTAAAAAATTATTAAATTATTTTATTTATCATGCAACTCTTATCACAATCCGCACATACATCCATTGTATCAAACACTTTTGTACATTTGTTTCCCTAGTCATTCTCGAAACACTTGCTTTCTGCTTGAGCCCCTGGTATTTGCTCCTCATTTTTCCCTTCCCACCCTGCTCCCTCTTCCTCCATGAACCCTTGATAATTTATAAATTATTATTATTTTGTCATATCTTACACCATCCAATGTCTCACTTCACCCACTTCTCTGCTCTCTGTTCCCCAGGGAGGAGGTTATATGTAGATCCCTGCAATCTGTTCTCTCTTTCTACCCCACCTTCCCTCCACTCTCTCATTGTTGTCCTTCTCTCCACTGGTCCTGAGGGGTTCTTCTGTCTTGGATTCCCTATGTTTCTAGTTTCTATCTGTACCAGTGCACACCCTCAGGTCCAGTTGGATTTGTAAGGTAGAATTGGGATCATGGGAGGGGAATGGGGGAGGAAACATTTAAGACCTAGAGGAACATTGTATGTTTCATAGTTGCTATACTGCACCCTTACTGGCTTGTGTCCCCTCCCAGAGAACCTTCTGTGAGGAAATATCCAGTTGCCTACAGATGACCTTTGGATCCCCACTCTGCATTCCCCTTCATTCTCAATAATATGATTTTTGTTCTTTGATGCCTGATAGCTGATCTCCTCAATACCCCATGATCACCCAGCCTGCTATGTTTCTTCCATGTGTGCTTTGTTGCTTATCAGCTAGATGACTGCAAGTTTATCTTCAAGTCTTTAAGGTCCCAGATGCTATATCCCTTGATAGCTGGGCACCATCAGCTTTCTTTGCCACTTTTGCAAATGTACCTGCTTTGTCTACAGCAATCGGGTTGGGAGAGGTTGGTGTACTTCTTCCATGTGGGCTTTGTTGTTTCTCAGCTAGATAGCTGCTTGCTTATCTTTAAGTCTTTAAGACCCAAGATGCTATATCTTTTGATAGCTGGGCACCATCATCTTTCTTTGCTTCATTTACTTTTGCACCTGCTTTGTCTTCAATGATAGTGTTGGGGAGATGAGCATCTCAGACTGCTGAATTATTAAAGCAAAGTGCTCTTGTATTGGGGGAGTACTTGAGTAGGGGCCCACTGTCCATGTGTTTCCTTAATATTAAAAATATAAATATGTGTAAATGGGTCTCTTTCCCCTTAGTTGTATATAACTATATTTGCATATGTATATGCCTGTATTTAGATCTTTTAGACGAACTTTGCTTCCCAGTTCTTTCCCCTATATCCTTTTACGTTCCTCTGGTCCCACTTTCATGCTCAGCCTTCATTTGGGTTTCAGGATTTCCTCTTGACTACACTGTCCTTGATCCAGCCCTGTCAGACCTCTTACACCCTCCTCATAATTGATTTTTGGTCACTTGTTGCTCCTTTGTCCCTGGGTTTGTTAACAGTCACTTCCTTTCCCCCATCTCCCGCTCTCCCCCTCTCCTATGTCCCCCGGGACTGTCACCCTGTTGTTCTCTTTTCCAGCTTGTTTATCCCAACTATTGCTTCCAGATAGACATGCAGCGATAATAATATGCACTGACACAAGACAATAGACAGCCAAACAATATAACAACATCAACAACAGAAAGGCAGCAACAACAAACTCTACAGATAGTTCAAGGTCTATTTGTTGCCCTTTCTGAGTGTTTTCTAGTCCAGACTGATGGGGCACCTCACCCTGGGCCCACAGTCTATTTTTGGTATTCCCTGGGGATGCTCAGCTCCCCTTGCTGCTCTGTTGCACACCCTCAGTGTCTGACTTCGGCATGGTGAGCTCAGGGTGGGCACAATTCCTGCCCTGTGTCTCCAGTGCTGTCCCTCATGGTGCTATCGGTGAGTGAGGTATGTTGTGTCTTGTGGTGGGGTCAGCACTATGGTTCTGTCTGTGCACTGGCTGCTCTGAGCAGAAATATTGTCCTCAGGATTTGGTGGGCCAGGACATGCTTCACTCTCTTTTCCCTCCCCCCTCGTTGATACCAGTGTGCTCTGATCAGCCAAGTCCCAGCATGCCCCATCCACAGGGAGAAAGACAAGAAGGGAGGAAGAAGAAGAGAGCTGGTCCAGTCCCCACGCTGACACACGATGCTCAGAAGACTACACCCCTCTGAGGACCTCATGGGTCACAGAAAGAACTGGGAAAACAACAGGAGGGGGCACGCTGGCTCCCTACTGAAGCAGACAGCGACACAGGATATTTTGGGGGTCACATGGTGAGGAAGCATTGTGGACTGACCCCCCCAAAACAAACAAACAAACAAACAAACAAACAAACAAACAAACAAACACCGAACTGAATCAAGAAAGGAGCACTCCTGGTCAGAGAGTCGGGAAGAGAGAATGACAGGTGTGACGGTTCCTAGTGGGCAGGATCATGGACAGGGGGAACAAGAAGTGGTCTGGAATCGATGGAAAGGAGAGAGTGGGAGACCTGGTAGGGTTAAGCAAGGACTGTGAGGATGCACTGAAATGCCAATGAAGGTGGAGCATGATTGAAGGACAGGAGGGAAATGCAAGGAAATAGAGGAATGAGCAAGAAGGCAAAGGGCACTTGCAGAAGTCTAAACATAGGTATGTCCACACATAAATATAATTATTATAAGGAGGGAATAAATTTATGAACACATTTATAGATTAAATACGGTAGCAAGTGGACCATGGGCCCTCACCCAGGTGAGGGCAAGAACACTTTGCTCTATGAATCTGGTATTCCATGAGGTTCACTGGCCCAATATTATCACTGAAGTAAAATGGGAGCATAAGCAAGAGTAGTGAAGAAAACTGATGGTGCCCAGCTGTCAAAAGATACAGCATCTGGGGTCTTAAAGGCTTGAGCATAAACAAACAGCTATCCAGCTCAGGAGCAACAAAGCCCACCATAAAAGAAGCTCACTTGCCTGTCCAATCATGAGGTGCTGAAACAATCAGGTCTCATTCAGAGGGAGCCGCCATCTCCCTGCACCGCACCCTGCCCGGCCTGGGTCCTGGGGAAGACCTGGTAGCCGGGCTCTCCACCTTGCCGGGAGCTGCCCCTGTGGAGCGTGGGAAGGGATAGGGGCCTGTTTCTCCCTGTGGGAGAGCGTGCGCCGCCCTGGGTGGCGGGCAATCGGCTCGGATCGCACTCGAACCGGTGGTGCCTTCTCGCCCCGCGCGGTTCGGAGGGACTGCGCGCCGTCCTACTTTACCCTTAACTTTCCTCTCTCCCTTTTCCTCCGCGGGCGCTCTGGTAGAGCAGGCCTGTGTTGAACGGGTAATCGGGCAGTGCCTGAACGCGCGGAGCCTGGAATTCAGCCCTGTCACCTTCGCGCCATTTCCCTCCCCCTGGCCCTCCTCCCTTCCTGCCTTTACCCTGCGCCCTGCTTTGGTACAGCGCGGTGATCAGACTGTCCCTGAATGCGCAGGGCCTGGAATTCGGCCGATCAGCCTCGTGCCATTTTCCTCCCAGCATTTTTCCTTCCCTGCTTTTACCCGGCGCCCTGCTTTGGTATACTGTGGTGATCCGGCAGTCCCTGAACGTGTAGGGCCTGGATTTCGGCCTAATCAGCTTCACGCAGTTTTCCTCCCCGGGTCCTTTTCCCTCCCTGCTTTTACCCTGCGCCCTGCACAGCCACTACGCCACCGGGGCTCAGCCCTTATTATTATTTTTTTATTGTGGTTTTTTTTCTCTCTCCCTTCCCCCCCCTCCC
>PVJH01029914.1:0-25411 GCA_004026705.1 Nesogale talazaci | reverse complement strand
AAATGCTTTCCACACTGAGACATTAATTGCTATTCTCATCCATGTGTTCTGAGCATACCTTCAATTATTTTTAGATTACATTGTGATTGCTTGTCTTCTACATCCAGTACCTCATTCATAATTTTCATTTTCTTATCCATTTTTCTCTAGCCAAGGTTATTATCCAACATATGGTGATTTCATTGTAGGTATTATCAGTTCTTGTTCTTACTGTCCCAAATGCCATTTTAAATTTAGCTATTCAGTTTTTAATTCCAAAGTTTCTTTTGCTTATTCAGTTTCCTTTCCAACTCATCGTGTATATCAGCAACTGTTCATTTCAATGAACTGTAGGTTTTTTCTAAGTTATTTTTATACCTTTTCAGAATCAATATTTTTGTCCTTCATTGAAAATACACAGCAGATACTATTTGAAGTTTTTTGTTTTCTTGATTTTAAAATTGTATTTAACTTACACAATGAATATAGTAGTGACTTTCTGTTCTTAAAAACTATATTCCAAGTCTGAGCCCCAGTGGCGTAATGGTTGTGTGCAGGACCGCAGCTCACATGGTTGGCGTTCAAATCCAGCAGCAGCTCTCCAGGAGCAAGGCTGGCCCTCCTACTCCCATCAGGGGGCAGTAATGCCCAACACAAAAAAGCTATGTTCGAAGAGCCACATATGGAGCGTTAAAATAATTTACACAAATTTTAATTGTAGTTGAAATAAATGGAAATGGAGATAGGCACATCTGACGCCCTTTGACTTCTCTATGGCTGTGAGGCCAAGGTCAGACAAGCCTCTGTGATCTGACCTTCTTTACCTATTCTGACACCATGTGCTTCCTCATGCTTTCTGCATCTATGCTGGGTTTGATAATGTCCCCACAAAACCCACAGGCAATACTCCTAATTAAGCGAGTTGATTTGGAAAATAAATTAGTTACCACAAGTCAGGATTAGCCCACGGTCAGGATGCAATCATTGGTTTCCTGAATCAGGAATCCAGTCTCTCTCTAGTTCTCCGTCTCTCAGTCATTTGATGCATTGACTTTTGCCCCTCTTCGGTGACCTGCAAGGATGTCCATCTGTTGCTCGGTACTACAGTTCCACCGTCTCAAGCAAGAGGAGGAGAAGGCACTGCATAACTTCAGGGCGGCTCCTCTGAGTTGCTGTTGATGCCTCTGGTCTGGATGTGGAGGCCTCTGATAATAGACGTTGGATGTTCTTTTCCAAGATTCTGGACATTTCTCTTCAAGGCTGGCTCATCTTTACCGACATTGGGGTGGTGATGAAAGCTGATGAATCCCCTTTATTGGTGTGACACATGCCTTATGTACTTACTGTCATCGACTTGATACCAACTCATAGTGAACTTCTTGGACAGGATAGAATCGTCCCTGTGGGTTTCTGAGACTGTAACTCTTTACAGGAGTTTAAAAAAAATCCTTTTCTTTCTCTCTCAAATCAGCTGATGGTTTCAAATTGCTGACCTTGCTGATGACGGTACAATGCATAATAACCACTCTGCCATCAGGGCTCCTCTTACAGTGGGCCTTGTATCTGGTCACACCCAACCCTTTGGTTGCAGTTACAGGCACATGAGTTTATCAGTCTCATTAAGAAACTTCACTCCTCCACAGTAGTTGTAACCAGAAAGCCTGAGTGCTAATAGATGATTTCTCACAAACTTTTAAAACTAAAATCAATTCAATCTATTGTTATTGAATCAAAATCAAAACTAGTGTGGCTTTCTATGGTTAAAATACAACTCTTAGAATGACTGGTGGGTTAAAAAAATCCAATCTTTCAGTTAACATCTGAGTTCTTAACCACTGCACCACCAGGGCTCCTCTACTAAATTGTTGTTTTAGGTAGTACCTGTGTTGATGTGTACTGTTCTTTTTGTGGTTGTTATTTTTATTCTCTTTCAATCATTTGAACATATTTTGCTGAAGAGATATTAAATGACTGCAGAAGTACATTCTCAGGTAATTTCCAGAATTTCAAACTATGTAGCATGGCAAAAATACTGCATCATGCTCTCATGGAACCTATAGATAGACAAGCACTTGCGCAAGAAAATAAGGGAATCTGGATTGTTTAAAAGTAGAAACTGTGTGTGTACCACAACATCTATTTAATCAGTGTATTTGGCATTCAAAAATTTCATAGAAAATACAAACATGCAACAACTGTGCATGAATTTCAATTTCTTTTTTCTCACCAAAAATTACTCCAGGATTTGTGCTATATGAGATAATATCAAGATTGGAGGACAATTCATTAATAACCTATACTATTCAGATGATACAACTTTGATTCCTGAAAGTTAAGAGATCTTGAAGGGATTACTGATGAAGTTCAAAGACTGTAGTCTTCAGTCTGCATTATATCTCCAGATGAAGAAAACTAAAATCCTTAAAAGTGAACCTATAAAGTTGAAGATATCAATGAACTTTCTTCTTTTGAGTGCAAATAAAAACCTGGGAGTGGAGAAGCTCAATATTGTTTTCTATCCTGAACTCCTCTTCCTGGCCCTCATGACTCAATCTTGTGTCTTGAGTAGCTATTCCATGTATCTCAGAGAGCTCCCAGCAAGCTGGAGTTCTATAATGAGCATTCCTGGATGAAAACCATGGTAGCAGCAATAATGAACTTGTACACACTCATAAAGATGAAGATGGTGCAGGATTTGGCAGTGTGTGCTTTGATGTTCCTAAGGTCACCCCAAGTCAGGGAGACTCGATAGCAACAAAGATCAACATTTAAAAACAGTTGGAAAAGCTCTGGATAGAACATAATGCATCTGAGTTTTAGGACTGTTTCTTTCTTAAAATTTTATTTTTCCAATGAATAGCATCACCTTAAACAAGGTCACATCTTCTTTGTGAATCTATTTTTATACATAAAATATGTCTAATAATAACTGCTTTGCTCATCTGTGAACTTGCTGCTTAAGCAGCTCTGTAAGAACTTTCCCAATGTGACATTTTGTGGTGACCAAAATAGCGCTGGTCAAAAGGCAGTTCTTTTACCTTTGTGATTCTTCCAATACAAATATAGACAAGGGAAGGCAAAGCAAACAGAGAATAGAAAGGACAAACTTGGGGGATACAAAGTTAGCTTGGATCAATGAAAAAAAACAAAACCTTACTGAACACCCCATGCTTCCTCTAGGATGGTGAGAAAGCCAGAAGTACAAAGATGAAATCCCTGCCCAACTAGAGCACTAAACACTTTAGGTTTAGTGGCATTGATCAACACTGGCATTGATCAAGGACTTCGTCTAAATACTTTATCTACTGTAATGCTCACAGCTACCCTATGAATTTGATATTGTTTCCCAATACAGTAAACTCAACGTGCCAATTCATTACTGCTTCCCACATTTTGGTATGGGAAAAAATCACTTGGAGAACTTTTGACCAAAAATGCACAATGCATACTTCCCCAAGATTGTAATAAGGTGTGATTTGAAAACAACTTTGAAATTTGCATGTTTAGCCAACCCTCCAGGTATCTTACAGCAGGTGTGATACAGACCACCGATGGAGATGCACTTCCTAACATTTTAAATGGGAGATGCCAGAGAAAGGAGCATTCTTGGCGGTCTACTATTTCCTAAATGCATCTGATTGTATACATTATCTGAAGCCCTTGTCAGCAATGCATGACTGTAGGCCTCACTCTGAAAGCGTCTGATATAATAATCAGTTGACAGGCTCAGGTGTTTCTATTTTTAACAAACAGTTGTCCCAAGTGATTATGATGGCTGAGCCAATTGGTAATTGAAATCAATTTCCTTTGGTGACCTAGTAAGATCAAATCCATGCAAAACTAAAAGTCACTTTGTCAGGCTTCCAGGCCAGAGGTCTTCTAGTGTACTGGCCCCTTGAAACATATTCTCATAGGGAGAACACAGGGGGTGGGGCTACCTATTTCTTGCCTCCTCTTCCCTTGTTCAGGCAGGCCAGCTGTCCTCAGCTCACCGCCACTGCTTGGACCAGGCCTGCTGTGTAAGCCTCCTCACAAAGCATTTCCAGCGTGGAAATTACAGAACAGAATGGGTGCAGTCAAGTCTGATGAGGAGTGAAAACAAACCGATGGAAACTTGTCACAGTCCCCCAAAGTGCTGAGCCAACTGCAGGAAGCCAATGTACCCACTGACACATGAACTGAAGGCTCCAGGTCATTGAGAGCAAGCGTATTCATTTCCCAATTGCAGCAACCTGGGCTGTGCTCACAGGCTTCTGGCAAGATGGTGACAAAACTGAGCGGGCTGATGGATTTATGACCCTCTGCCTCAATGACATATTTACCAGGCCTTGCCTGCAAGACTCCAGTGGCAGGAGTTAAGAATCTGCCAAAGAAGCCTATTGGGTGTGGGCTCCAGAACAACAGGGGTGAGAAGATCAGCTGAGAGAGGTCTTTGCTGAGTGCATTTCAACCAACTTGTCATCAAGCCAACTACCCCTCATGCACACCCCATGTGTAGCAGAGTACAACTGCCCTCCACTATGTTTCAATAGCTTATTTTTGAATGTGGAATCATCTTTCTTCAGAGGTACTTCTGAGTTGGACAGCACCATAATGTTTCTCAGAATCCATGTCATGTTCCAGTTCATCATGGCAGTCACTGAGGCATTCCATCTTGTTGAGGACCTTTTTCTTTTTTTTTTTCAGCCCCCTACTTTATCAAGCATGATGTCCTTCCCAGGAACCGGTCCCTTTTGATTACTTGTTTAAAGAACACAAGACAAAGTTTCATTATTCTCATTCTTCTAAGAGGAATTCTGATTATCTTTCTTCCAACATATTTTTCTGGAAGTCCAAATTATATTTAATATTTTCACTCTGACTATAATTAAAATGCATCGATTTTCCTTATTCATTATCTAACTTCCCCAGGCATATGGATCTGTTGAAAATGTCATGGCTTAAGTCAAGCACACTTTTTTCTCAATATGACATTGCTCTTTCTTTAACATTTTAAAGGAGTCTTTTGAGTACTTTTCCCCACTGAGATAAGTGGTTTATTTAGGACCTGACTGTCAGAGATGAAAGGGGGAAAAATGGCTACCCAACTCTTAGCTGCAGTGTATTTGAAACGTATAGTGCATGGTAGGTTTTCTAAGATGGGTGGATGGGGATGTGTAAGGAAAAGCACATTATTTTCTAGATTTATGTTGCAACCACAGAATATTCCTAGCTCCCTGAGAGCCTTCACCTTCAAGGTCACTCAGCATGCTTACTATAGGTATCTTGTCCTGGAGGGATTTTTATGAAGAAAGGGCAAAATAATGTTACAACATCATCTATTTTAGGGGTTGAGCCCCGGTGGTGTAGTGGTTGAGTGCGGGACTGTGGCCCATTGGCTTGACGGTTCAAATCCAGCAGCAGCTTTCCAGGAGCAAAGCTGGGTAGCTCCCACTACCATCAGAGGGCAGTGATGCCCCCCCCCAAAAAAAAAGTCATCAATTTTAAGAGTGTCCCTAAATGGCTAGGAGGTCATCACTGGGCTTTGAGACATTTTAGTTGCCCATTTCATGGGATGTTATGAAATATCCTTGCTGTATTTTTAAAGGAGGAATAATCAGCAAAAGCTGTAACACTAGGAATGTTTGATAGAGCACAAAGAAATAAAAGTTTGCTCACGTACTATATATGTGTGTATAGATATGTATATATAAACATATATATGTCTATATTAACCTGCCACCTCAGTTTTAGTATGAGATGTGTTTATAAGGTGAAAATTGAATTTTGAATGATACACTTTTTAAAACCCAGAATTAAAATTCAATTCTGGAAAAAGTTCATTTTCATACTCAGATTTGTGCAAGTATCAGTGATAAGACTATCAAATTTGAATTAATGTGATTAGCATAATGCTGCCTTATGAATTAATTACTTCCCTGGAATCAGAGGTAAAAATGTTTTTCTTCCACCTAATCCTCTCTATTAGATACGGATTTGCTAATAAAACTAATTTTTTCTACACCATGATGAATTTATTAGGTCAATTCTCAACTTCTTTATAAATTAGTGAATAAAGACAATCCTAACTGAATTCTGAGTAAATGTAGACCTTCCACTTTCAAAACCACCTGAAGCAAAAAATATATATTTATTCATTTTAGTTTTATGGTCATATTAGATTTAGATTTATGGTCACATTAGAATGATTCATTCCTCTGAAATGCTTGATCCAATGAACTCATTTCTCTCCTATGCCTTTACAGGTCTAACAAGAATGTGTAAAATGTTTTCTGTGCTCTTAAAAGTGCAAACTGAGAGACACTTTGGAAAGCTATCTGTCAATATGTATTGGCAAATATCAAATCACATGATTTCTGTTTCCCAGGGAATTTTTTTCTCTGAAATATGCCTTCAGGAAGTAGTCCTAAATATAGAAATCATAATACACATACCCAGGGCTGCCATGGTATTTATGAGTATGAAAAGAATTAGGAACTACTTAGATGGGGTTGACAAAGGAAAACATCCAGTGGCACTCATGCATATGTAAGAAACAGCATAAAAAGAAATAATAAGAAATAATAATATATCAAGAAAACATCCAAGCCCAGTCCAACTCAAGTCCATAAGTCTGGTGCTAGTTCTTAAGTTTCTTTCCAGACTCACACAGTCACAAGCAATGATTCAAAATTCAGGAAAACAACAGATGCAGTCTTGTGGATCCATTGGCAGTGAACACATCACAGAGCTCTGGCCACATCCAGGGTTGGCCAACAGGAAGATGAAGACAAATAGAAAAGGGAGGTTCCCAGGGTTCCCCTTATGAGAAGACCATGTCCACAAGGAGGCCCCATCAATCTGTGACCAGACTGACAGATTGAACTTCACCCCTTTAGTTTTATATATCTTCGAGTTGACATAAAACTACATAACAACTACAATGTTCAACAACAATTAAAAAGTGAGTTTTTAAGCATGCTATGCTGTTACTTATTGCTGGAATAGTACACAGATTTTTAAAAACATTTAAATTTTTAAAAAATGATTAAACTCTGAAATTATTCAATAACATAAACACTCAGATTATGACAATTATGGAATTGACAACTGCTAATATTTATTGATTTCTTAATTTGGTTCAGGTACTTTACATGTAATAATCCATCTCTAAAGTTCTTAAATCAATACTATTATGGTTATCATGCATAGCAGACACTAAATACTTAAGCTGTTTACCTATAATCACACAGCTAATTAAGTTTAGAGTCAGATAAAAAAGTGTACCAGGGCCCTCCCACATCACCTGAGGATCAATGGCTTCCTAAAAGGGCTCACAGAAATCAGAAAAGCCGAGTTAGAACCCCAAGTACCTTTCATACAATGAAGGATGCAACAAAGGCAGAAGCCTTCCAGCCTAGCTCAGGACGCACCATGCACAACCTTCTGCTTGTCTTCTACCAAGGTCTAAGAGTCTCCGTTTCTACAATTTGGGGGTGACAATCCTTTGCTTCCTCTCGCATTAGGGTATGCAGTCCTAAATCCAAGGGTCCAGGGAGTTTTGATGTAGGGCCCAGTTCCTCGAGTTGGGTTTCCATGCGGAACTCTGCTGGTGTGGCCCTTGGGGGATGCCATGTTCCCTGTAAGGTCAGCGTCAAAATTAATCATAGTGCTTAGTCCATGGAATGTTTCATCCATAATTGGGTAGAAACATATTCCAAGTGTCTACTGAGGAACATAGAACCAAGTTTCTTCTCTTCTTAGTTTTCCTACAATTATTGTCAAGCATCTCTTCTCTAAGTGAAATTGCTTGTCCCCATTTATAAACCATACCTATCAGCAGACATGGCAATGCCTCCTCTGAAATGTAGATGCTTCACTTCCCTGGTAGGAACTTGATTCCTGTGGAAGGCCTATTGATTTGTTTCAGCACTGTCTCAAAATTGCATAACATCAAGTGGCTTGTCTTCTCCCTTACTGAAGAAGTGATTTTAATAAATGTGAGTTTTCTTATTTGAGATAGCTCCCTTTGTTTTGGGATCGGTCTCTATAAGATTTCTTTAATTTCCTTCTAGCAGTGGTCTCACAATATTTGTCCTTTTCTGGTTGAATAATTTCACTCAACATATTCTTGTCTAGGTCTTTCCATGTCATGGGCTGCTTCAAGTTTTCATCACTATGATAGTGAGGCACAGTGTTCCATTTTAAAGTGACCAGATTTTAAGTGGGATACCATTTTCCAGTATAGGAGGTGTTCTTGAGTAAAATTTTGGTCTAAATGGAGCAACAAAAATTTTCATAGAATGCAAAAATAGTATTGCCATATATTTATTTTAATTTTAAGATGCCATGGGACATTGTTAAAAAGCTGGATGTCTAGTCACCTTAGTGTATGTACCAGTGTCTTTATCGATACTTCCACTCATGGGTATTTGTGTAGCTTCCAGGTTCTTGGCATTGTGAACAGTGCTGCAATGAACATAGGAGAGCATATATCCACTCATGTGGTGCCCCTTACTGGGGGTGGTATATATGAGGAGTACCCACTCAAAAGAGAGATGTGATGTAACAGAGAATAGTACACTTGGAATTCATTCCCCAAAGTCAGACTGTTAATTAATCTTTGTATTTAGAGGTTCTGAAAAGATTGCATAACAGTGTACTACAAAAAAAGGCCAGATTTGGTGGCAGATGGAGGACTGGTTTTGCCACCACAACAGTGCACCTGCTCGTGTAGCCAACTGTGTGAGTCAGTGTGTCAGTTTTGGCAAAAACCCAGCACGCTTCCCTAGCCCCACACACCTCACTTACCTCTTTGCTCCATGGCACTTCTTTTTGTGTCTGTGAATGCAGAGGACATGAAAGGACAGTGATTTGGCAATATAGAGGAGGTGAAGAAAAAAAATGAGAGAAGTTCTTTGTCATTCAAACAAAATTTGAAAAATTATTCGGAGAATGGAAATAACAGATTTGACAAATGTATTAAGTGTAATGGTGAGTATGTTAATGGTGACAAGTTTGTTTTGTAAAAAAAATTAAATACATAGCTTCGAAAAAATTCAGGGTTTATATTCAGGGGGTTGCCCTCTTATATTCATAATAGTGATATTACTATATAGTATGGGATTTCAATTTCCAATTGCACTCAGTATTACCACATTGTTTTCCATAGTGGTTTTGTGTATTTACAAGGCCACCAACAGTTTATCTGAATTCTATTCTCTCTGCATCCTTTCCAGCATTTATATTTTCTGTATTTTTGTTGTTGTTCTTGTTTTGAATTGGGCTAGCAAAGTGGGTGTAAGATAGTATCTCATGTGGTTTTCATTTGCTTCTCCTAGATGGCTAGTGATTGTGTACATATTTTATGTGTTTGTTAACTGTTTGTAGTTAATTTTTGGTGAAACACCTGTTCATATCTATTTCCCACTTCTTAATTGTTATTTTATTATCAAGTTGCTGTAGAATTGTGTACATTGTGGTAATCAGACGCTCGTCAAATATATCACTGGTGAAAAGTATTTTCTCAACCTATGGGATTTAAATTTCCTCTGTTTATGTACATATGTGATACAATTTTAGCATGTTCGAATCATCTGTTTTGTTTTCTGCTGTATGTGCCTCTATCATCAAACTTGGAAGTTGATGTGCCCTGCAATAGGGCCCTAGAGTGCATTCCAATTTTCTCATTAATGATCTTGATTGCTCTGCGGTTTACATTTAGGTCTTAAACCCATCTGGAGGGGCTGAGCCCCGGTGGCGTAGTGGTTGTGTGCAGGACTGCGGCCCATTGGGATGGAGGTTCAATTCCAGTAGCGGCTCCACAGGAGCAAAGGCTGGGCCTCCTACTCCCACCACCAGAGGGGAGTGAAGCCCAAAAAAGCAAAAAAAAAATCCATGTGGAGGTTTTGGTGTGTACTTGGGAAGAGATATGGGTTTTATTTTATTCTTATTCTTCTGCATATGGAAATCCAGTTTGTCCAACATCATTTGTTGAATAAGTTGCCTTGTCCCTTTGGATATTTTTAGGTCTTTTGTCAATGAATAGTTTCCTGTAGTCTGATGCATATATTACTGTAGTATATTATATAATATTAATAATATATTAATTATAACATATACTATATATCCATACTGCTTTGACTACCAGAGGTAGTATGAAGCCTTGTACTTAGTTCTTTTTTTAAAGATGTTCTTTGCTTATCCCGAGTCTTTTGCCTATCCATGTGAAAATGGTAATTTGCTTTTTGTTTTCCTCATTTCTTTAAAGAATGTATTTGGGATTTGTATTGAGATTGTGTTATATATGTAGATTGTTTTAGGGAGAATTGATATTCTCACAATTGTTAGTCTGACAATCCATGAGCAAGAGATATTTGGCCATGTACATAGATCTTTTTTGGCTTCTTATAGTAGACCTCAGTAGATTTTTCTATATGTCTGTTATTTCTTTAGTTAGGTTTATTTATAAGGATTTCATTGTGTGTGGTAATTATAATTAATATTGCTTTCTTAGTTTTGTTTTTCATATCTCTATTCACTGGTATACAGGAATCTGATTAATTTCTCATTTATTATTTTGTGTCTACTAGTCATTGAATATCTTGATTTTTCCAGGAATCTTTCTAATGGAGAGTTTATATATTTATATGCAAAATAGTGAGAGCTTCTCTTCCATTTTTCCATTTGTACTTCCTTGATTCCTTTTTGTAATCTATTGGCTCCAATAAGACTTTCAGCATGATGTTGAATTAGAGTGGTCATAGGGAAAATCTTTGTCTGGTCTTTGTTTTCAGAGGAAATATCTTCAACCGTTCCCTGTTGAGCATGATGTTGTCTATTGATTTTTTACATACGGATCTTATTATGTTGAGGAAATTTCTTTCTTTTATTCACTGTTGAATAGTTTCATCAAAAATTGGTGCTGGATATTGTCAAATGCCTTTCCAGCATCTATTGCTATGATACTATGCCTGCTGTAGGTGGTAGATTAAATTGACATTCAAATGTTGAGCAACCCCAGAATCTGTGGGATGAATTGCACTTGGTAATGGTGAATCATTTTTTGATATGCTGTTGGATTCTAGTGGTCAATAGAGGATTGTTGAGGATTTTAGCATCTATGTTCATGAGAGATATTGGTCCACGATTTCCTAGCTCTGTGGGATATTTTTCTGGTTTGGGTATGTTAGCTTCATAGAATAAGTTTGGGAATTTATTGTCTTCGTTTATGTCCTGGAATGGTTTGTGTAGTATTGATATTAGACCTTCCCTTAACATGATAGAATTCTCATATGCAACCATCTGATAATGAGCTTTTCTTCGTCGATAATTTATTAATTACCTGCTCTATTTTTTCTTCTGCAATGAGTCTGCTGAGTTTTTCAAAGTCTCCCCATATTAATTTAAGTGGGTGATGTAGTTCTAGATAACTGTTTATTTCTCCTAGATTCCCTTTCCATTATCTTTAATTCAATTTTCCCAAGAATTCTTTGAAGCCCATCATTCAGAGTACTAACCACCAAGGAAATTCAAGCAACATTTGGTGTCCAAGGTTTTTCTTGAAAGGAAGATCATGTCAGCCTGAAGTCTTCTTTGCTTACCCCAGAACTCAGCCCCACTCCCTCCAGACATCAGAGATGTACAAACCAAAACTCAAACTCACTGCCATTGAATAGATTTTAACTGCTAGTAACCCTATAGGACAGGATAGAACTTCCCCTAGAAGCTTCCAAGACGGTAGAAGTTTATGGAATAGAAAACTTTTTTCTGTTCTACATCTTCCTCCTGTGGAGAAGGTTGGTCTATTTGAACTGGTGAATTGGGGTTAGCAGCACAATGAATAACCCACCATCATGCATCTTGAATTTGCTAAGCCTCTCACCGTAATTCACCTGGTTAGCGTCAGCTAGCATGGCTCCATGCCTTAGGTGTATAGACTGTTTATCAGGCATGATATTATCAAGAGATCCCAGGTTACCTCCCAGAAATTATTTAAAGTTTTTATCTACTTGTCATGTGCTGATTTGGAAATATTTTATTTACTAAATCTAAGACAAGTAGAGAGAAACTGCTGCCGTTGCAGTTCACCTCAGAGATATCTAAAGTCATTACTGAGTATTTTCTTTTGGTCAAGAACAATGCCTTAAACTAAGGGCTGAGAAAAAAAACATGATCTCTTGAACTGACTAGTAATCCTCTCTTGCATGCTGGAACAAGACTCAAGAAAGCACCTAACAAATGAAGGGCAAAGAGGAAAAATTCTGTGGTGGATAATAACTGACACAAGAATTTTATTGTAAAAGTGAAGTCAAAGAAGGATTTCTGGAGGGTTTGGTGGAAAAGGAGATAGTATGGTATATAGTGTGGTAATTGTACAATTTCATGTGAGAAGATAATCACCACTGATTTTATAAAAAAAATATGTGGGTAGGGTTGCCTGGACAATAGTTAACAGGAAGGAGACAAATGGTAATTAACCTTAGATGGACAAAATAACATAGATAACTTAAGAGAGTGTTGTATTTTTCTAAGACTATTATCACATCCTAAGAGACACAGGGAGTAGCTGAAAGGCTTGAAGCTCAGTAACAATACAGTCATATTTCTACTTCATTAAAACAAGTCTTGAAGCAGAATAGACCTCAGACTAGAATAAAAACTGACAGCAAGTGGGCCAAGAAGTTACGTGGTAACTTAGAAATATCCCGTGGAGCAAAAAGGAAACTAAAATAGTGGCTGTCCTTGTAGGAAAAGGCACATAATTGAGAGAGCTATCAAGGGACTTAACAGGGTATTGAAGATGGGGAATTGTCCTTTGGACTTTGGGGCCAAGGCTAGGAAAATGGCATTATTATGTAGTGAGATGTCAAATATAAAAAGGTAGCATGGTTATAACAATGTTATATGCTCATCGCAACTGCTGTCTTTTCCTTCTGGGTCCAGAATGAAGGATTTTTTCTGTGGTTTCTGTCACTAAGTTTCAGTCAGTGAGCTATGGCTAGAAAATTGCCTGTGCTTCTAATATCTTCCACATATCCTCTCTGTTTTAGTTTCCTGGCTGTTAAGTGGAGGTTCCAGAGTGATGCTATACTGGTAGCTGAGAGCACCCTGGGCTTCTGAGTCACCACAACAACTAAGACCACCTGCCACAGACTGGGCTATGGATCCAGGCATGTTGTCAGGAGAGACCAATCCTTGGAGAAGGACATCTTGCTAAGTAAAGCAGAGCTGCAGCTGATGAAAGGAAGACCTTCAAGGAGCTGGCCTGACACAGCAGCAGCCAGAATTGGCTCCAGCATATAAAGAACTGTGAGGATGGCACGAGATCGGGCAATGTTTCATTCTGTTGTGCACATATGGTGTTGCCATGAGTGTGAACCAAGTTGGCATCTACCAATAGTAATGCCACCATGAATGAGGACTAAACCTTTGTGATGTTTGGCTGAATGAGATCTGGTGTTCTCTCTCACAAAATTTAGCCTATTCCAACCGACTCACAAATTGGCACTTTGACGTAAGAGCTGCTATAAAAACAAAGCAAAATGTCAAATAATAATCCAGAATTTATACAGAGAGATTGGTGTTATATAAAGAAAAGCTATTGTAAGGGGCAAAGAGATTTTACAGTGGGTAAGGAGTATTCTAGTGCTATATAGAGGACTCTCTGACTATTGGACTGTGCCTTCGTAGTTAAAACATAGAATCTTTTCTTTATAGAGATGAGAGCAAGCAAGACTAGAGGGGAAGAGTTATGCAGAACTGAGTCCTCAGAGTAGACTTTCTGGCAGGGAGTTAAAGTCTTCAATGCCTAGCAGGTGCAGTTGTACGCTGTCTTATATGGCCATTATGAGTAGACTTCAACTAGATGACAGGGAGTTTCGTTGGGGTTTGGCTGCCCTGTTGGATAAGCACTGTAGGGCTAATAACAATGTCAGAAATTCAAAACCCCTCCAAAGGAGAAGGAGGAGGCTACTTGCTCCCTGTCAGCTTTTGAAAGCTTTCTGTTTTGGAAGCTCACTAGGGTCAGGGTAAGTAGGAACTGGCTTGATGACAGTAGATTGGGTATCTAATTTTAACAGTTCAGAAAGCAGTAGTGGTAGTTTGGTTAAATGTCCGACTGATAGCCAAAAGATTGGTGGAAACCCATGATCAACTCCACAGCGTAAAACACCCAGTGATCTGCCTCTAGGCACAGTCATTATGGCCTGTAAACCCTGTGGGTCCAGACAACTCTGTCCTTTAGGGCTACTGTGAGGTGGGGTCTTCTACTGATTATTGTTGTCTGTGCACTGTTGTTTTATTTTGTGCTTAGTTGAGGTTGTTTTGGTTTTTAGCCTCTGGCCTTGTCAAAGATAAACATGAGGACTGTTTTGTATCTATGCCAACAATGCGGAAGAGTGATTATTTACAACACGGCATTTACAAGGGGATTTCTTTAAGCCCTGTTATTTTCCAAAATCACATGATTCAGGTAAAATTCAACATTGTCAAAAACAAATGAGCCAAAAGAAAAAGCAACTTTGATTTAATTTCAGTGACATTGACTTTGCAGTCGATTGGCAGGTGGCAAAGAAACAGAAGTGTCTGGACTTGTAAAGCTCAAGTTATACAGAAGCAAAGTATTTGATAAAATTGGGGTGGTGACTTGAATAGCACATCATGTTCCACTTGAGCTGACAATGAGATTGTAAATAAGATTTCACTAGTGTATATTATTGATTATTGGGTGTATTGGATTAGGATTCAATGAAAGAAAAGCAGCTTAGGAAATAATTGGCTGACTTGCAAGCAGAAAAATAAAATAAAACCAACAGTCCAGAAATTCAGCCATGTAGAGGTTTGGAAAAGTTTCTCAAGTTGTAAATGAAGCATTTTTAAAAGGCTTCCTTTGCAAGACTCCATACAATTTTCAATTTATCAAAAAGGCTCCACTCTGTGGTAAAGATTAGATTAAAAGTGTGACTTTATCAGTTATTATTTTGGAATACCTCAAGATATAGGCTTATTTTAACCCAAGAATGTAGCTTCACAGGGAAGAAGCAAAGAAAGAAGTCAGTCAAAAGTATGATGACTATGACAGACTGCTGGGTATGAAAACAACCACATGGCACTGACTCAAAACAAATAAGCTAGAAAACTGAAAAGGTTCTCATTGGCCAGAGAAAGCATGAAAGTGGAATATAAATAATAATAGAAGTGTGTTGGGGCTTTGTTTCAAGACACAAAATAACTTGACGATCACCAATCATCCATGAACAGGTATCAAACTTCAAAAGATGCATGATTCTGAGAAAGGAAGTTTCTTCTATTTTCCTTCATATAGAACCATGGATGACTATAGACATAGAAGAATTCTCCAAAATAAGGAATGGGAAGGGGAGTTTTGCCTTGAGAGTAGAATTAGACTCACTATTATTGCAGAAACCTCTACGATAGAATAAAACTGCCACTGTGGGGTTCTGAATGCAAATGTTCATGGGAGCAGAGACTCTTGTCTTTCTCACAAGGAGTGACTTGTGTATTGGCACTCCTGAACTGGTGGTTAGCAGTCCAACACAGCAAATTCCAAGTAGAAAGCCTCTATTTTCATCACTAGAAAATTTTGAAAAATTCTGTCTAGGAAGAATTGGCTTTTAACTACTATGAATCAAATAATGTGTTAGTTTCTTTTCTATTGTTAAATGGAAGTTTATATTGGAGTTATCTTGCACCAATCACTGAATATTGCAAATCAATGGAGACCTACAATGGAAGAAAATGATCCCTTTCATCCCTATGTACCTGAACCACAAGAAAAACATCCTGATGGACATGACTGTGGACGGTCCACAAATCCTGGGCTCAGGAATGGATGCAATGTCTTATAGATCTCCCTCTTGAAGGAGGTAAAGTGAGTCTATTCACAAAGCATGCCTTTCCAATGTCATTCTTGGCCAGAAAGGAGCTCCACATCTTCCAATGCCATTTGTAGTAGGACAGGGTCATGTGACTGAGTGTAGGCCAGTAGAATACAAAGGGAATAGTATTTACAATATCCCCTGATGAAGTTGGATAGTCAATAAGGATGCCTGAATAAGAATCAATACATTTGAATTGTGGTGCTGGAGAATATACCAGTATAACTTGGACTAAATGGACATACCAGTCTAACTTGGAAGAGCTATGGCAAGAGCGATCCTTGGAGGCAAGGATGGCACTCCACCACAAGAATCCCATTAGAGATATACCAGGAGACTTTAAAAAGTTCATGCAGAAACTGAAATGAAAAGATGAGGAAAATTTCCACTCCATTTGTTGATCCCCCTCGTGTCTAGGAGTCTGCTTCTCATGCTTTGGACATGTTGTCAGGAGAAATCAGTCCCTGGACAAGGACAACGTGCTTGGTAAACATGGAGGGGGGAGAAAGTCCTCATGGAAATCGACCGACACCTTCACTGCAACTGTGGACTCAGACGTTGGGACAATTGGAAGGATGGCACATGATCCTGTGGTGTCTCCTTCTGCTGTGCATCACATTACTATTGGTTATCGCAAACTCGAGGCACCTAAAACAACGATCAAGTCCGAGGCCTGCACCCTGAGCACTTATCAGTCATCTCCAGTTCTCTTTTCTTTTGAATTTTTGATTGATAAGGACGCAATGTGAAACCTTGAAGTCACCTATAAAGGTAGTGAAGCCATAGTATTGAAAGATCCCAAATCCCTGGATATCTGAATAGGAAACTAACCATGCATGCCTACATGAAACTGAGAAATGAGTCAGTTTGCTTCTGAGGGTTGGTGTATTTATGGCAGTTGGCAGAACTTATCATGATTAATACAAAGAAAGCATAGATCAACTATTTGGGGCATGATGGACTAATAATGCACAGGTGTGGAGATAGCAATAAGAAGTCATACGTGGTTACCTGGGCTATTTTTATGTGTGTGCATATGTGAATATATATGTACCAAAGCCACTGCCATCAAACCAATGTCAACTACATGGAGACATGGAACAAAGAACTGTCCTTTGGACATTCTAAGACTCTAAGTCTCTTAGAAATCAACAACCTCAAAGAAGAACTGTCCTTTGGGCATTCCAAGACTCTAAGTCTCTTAGAAATCAACAACCTCAATCAGCTTGCAAGTTCACATCGTTGATTTTACAGTGAGCAGCCTTATGTGTAATACACTACACCACCGAGATTCCTTTAGATATATACTAGGTGACTTTAAAAAGTTCATGTAAAAGTGAAATGAAAAGATAAGGAAATTTTCCACTCAACTTGTGGACCCTCCCTTGTGCCTATGAGTCTGTTGAAATCTAGGGGGGAAAAGTCTAAAATGATTACTAGATCTTTACTACCTCCAGAATTCTCCTACCTTCCCATTTTCAATCTGGGTTGGCTTAGTGACATGGGTGTGAAAAGCAAATTCTAAGTACAGTGATCCCTCAGTTGTCAAACACAATTCATTCAACATTTGCCTTTGAACACCAAAAAGTTTGAGAAGTGAACACATTTTTCCCATAAGAAACAGTGGAAAGACAAATAATTGGTTCTGAGACCCAAAAATTACACTGATAAATTAATTTTTCAGGACTTTACTATAATGTTAAGAGCCCTGGTTTGTAGAGACGCCCCTCCAAAACTGCTAAACACAACTAATACATTAGCTTAATTATCAAAACACAATATAGTAAATACAATTTGAAGTGCTTGTACAACTACTTTCCCTTTATTTGAAGGTTTACTGGCATTTGGGTGGAACTGGATAAGGAGGAGAGATGTTAATTTGTAAGAAGGAGAGATCTATAATGATTGCTTGCAGTATACTTTCTGAGGTCTTTTCTCTTGGTCCTTTTTCACCTATTCTCACCTCCTCAAAGGGATGGGTTCTTTGTTTCTTAATTAACAATTTCACATCTTTAGCTGCCTGAGCCACTTGAATTAAATTGGGGTTATATTCCCCTCAGAAATACTGACAATATCAACTTAGCCATGCTGCATTCAGCCGCTGAATCAGACAAGTAGTATCCGAATTCAAATTTTACATCGATTCCTTTCTTTAACTCTATCATGGTCCTCAGTTTCCTCAGAGTTTTACTGCTAGTAGAGTTAATTTTCTTTAGCATCATGGTAATGATACTTACACAAATAATGCAAAAATAAAGTACAGTGATGAATGTTTTAATGCACTAACACAAACATGATTGACTGTTGAAGATTGAACAGGACTTAGATTGAAGCATCACTTTTTTTGGGTCTGCAGCCAGGCAAGATACATAACTCACTCTAGATTCATCCAAACCACACATTTATGCTCCTGTATAAACCTCATGACTAACATTTATGTGCCACATAATCTGTATTTCAGAAGAGAGCAGCCTACAAGATAGCCAGTTGCTTCAAGTTTCCAAGCTAATCTTCCCCTCCAGTCTGTGAATAACTCGACTGATATGTTAATGCTCTTCTTAACTTCAAAGAGTTCTAAACTGTCCTATTTTGTAATCCTGTCCTGAGTTGCAGATGATGGGGGTGGGGGTGGGGTGAGGTACTAACACCTTTCTCTAATAAAGGTAGGTACTCTGGAGTGTCAATATTGCAGGACCACCCCATGCCTTAATGTTTCACTATCACTTTGTGTACTAGCTTTCTCCTTGCAGATCATACACTCTCAAACCTGTTCTGTTTGAAAGTAAAGAGATGGTCTCTGTATTATCTTACAACTCAACATGCATCTTTCAATCTGCTTGCTGAGTAAATAATTGGAGAAATCTGATTATATGAATTAGAATAGGGCATCAGTGGCTTTGGAAGAAGGCTTATTAGCAACTTGTTATATGCAAATGACACAACCTTGAAATGAAGAGAACTCAAAACATTTGCTGATGAAAATCAAGGTTTGCAGCCTTCACTAAGGATTGCAATTCAATGTAAAGAAAATGAAATCTTCACAATTGGACCAATAGAAAAGTGGAGAAAAAAATGAAGTTAGTAAGGATTTCTTCATGCATAGTTCCACAAGCAATGCTTATAGAAACAGCTGTCAAGAGATCAAATAACACATTGCATTAGGAAAATCTGCTACACAACAGTGCTGAAAAGCAAGAATATCTCTTTGAGGATTAAAGTATGCCTGGTTCAGGCCCGGGCATTTTTGGTTTCCTCAAATAGACTAGGAAGCTGAAAATATCATGGACGGACACAGAAGGAACAGATATGCAAGAGAAGAAGTAGAGTCAAGATACTCCTTAGAGACATGGATGAAAAGACGTCATCGTACATAATTTGGACTTATCAAGAGAGCCCAATCCCTGGAGAAGGACATCGTACTTGGTAAAGTGGAGGGGCGGTTAATAAGAGGGAGGTCCTCAATGAGGAGGATTGACAGAGTGGCTACACCTATGGGCTCAAACCTAAAGGCAACTGTGATGATGGTGCAAGTCTAGAGGTGTTTCCCTCAGTTGTCCAGAGGGCTTTTATGAGTCAGACTTGACTAGATGGTACCAACAACATATATATAAACTGGATATATATATATATATATATATATATATATATATATATATGTGTGTGTGTGTGTGTGTTCTCATGCCTATATGTGTGCTTCTTGTCCTCTTTATAATTAAGATTCCCACTTCCTTTGTTAATGAGGTGGCACCAGAGTAGGGTGGGTCATACACCTAATTCCTTCTGAACTGAAAAATTGCAAATTAGATGCAGAGACACACCCAGGCAACGAGGTACACACACAAATATCAAATGCAATGCATGCCTAAGAATTCCAAGGATTCTCTGTAAGAGGGGATGAAAAAGACAAAGAAGGCCCTCCTCTCTCCACTCTTGGAACCACTCTCTGAGTTCAATGTTTCTGTGATAGAATAAATAAATATCAGTCCTTTAAAGTCACATACTTAGTTTTTCACCCTTGATCCTATGGCTCCTTTATTAGACTTATTATTAACTGGAGAAACTTAATTTACTTTAAATTTCTTATGGTGAATTAGGGCGGGGTTTATATTTCAGATCATCTGTGCTGTTTAGGTAAGATAGGCAGGTGCCATCCTTTTCCCTATTTTTTTTTTTCAGAAAGAAAGCTGAGGAATGGAGAGGTGAAATCAGTTGACTAAAGTGAGACCCTCAGCAGGGTACAGAAAATGGAATGAACTTGAGGTTAACTTGACTTTAAAGTGCGTCTTCTTACCCTTTACTTTCTGTTGCCAGGTGCCTCGAGTTTTCAGGACAAGGATGGATGATTGCATTCCTCCAGCCTCATTCCCCTCATCTATACCATGATGAGGGATCACCTTTCAAAGCTCTTACAGGCATATAAAAATAAACCCGGCACCTACTCACATACAGATTATCCATGCTAACCCACACCCCTTAAAAAAAAGCTTGCAGTCAGACAAAATCAAGGCTCCATTTCTTTCAAACTTAACCCTGTGCTCATTCCCTCATGCAAGCACCCTTTATCAGAAGACTTTGTGCCATTTAGTGAATTACTTGCCCAACTCCCTTGCCAGAAACATTTTGCTCCAAATATATTTAAAGATGGTTCATTTCTATTTTGCTTTATTTTGTCTGAAAGCTGTTTTTTTTTTTTTTGCCTGATCTCTGGCAGGTTTCTGGGAAGCACTGTAGGTCTCACAAAGGCATTCCCAAGACCTACAGAGAGACAAATCTTATAAACCATTCCCTGACTTCTACTGCCCACTTTCCTTCCAGTAATCCTCAGTAGGCAAATAGTGTTATAATGAATCCTTGTTTGTTTGAATTGTCCACTTTCAAGACATATAGCTTACTGAAAAAATACATATTTTCTTGGTCCTCTTTACAACAGATATATTGTTAATGTTCACAATCTGCAGAGCCCTAGGAGCCAGGAAAATGGAAATGATCCAGTTAAGATTGCTGTCACCATCCTGTGGGAGAAAGCAAGACAGACAGATAAAGAGAGAAATAAAATATAATACAATAAAGTCAATGAGCAATGCCTGCAAAAACCATTATGGGGACGTTTAGACTGGGGACAGTATCAAAAAAGAGAAGAATTTGGCAAGACTTTCTAAAGAAGGCACATCTAGGATGAATCCCAGAGGATGTGTATTAATTAAGTTGGCAGATGGAGGAGAAAGGAACATGTTCATTTACTTCTAATTTATTTGACAAATGATGATTATGCAGCTATTATCTGCCACACAATCTATGTTGTCAGCTGCCATCAACTCAGCACAGAACTCATGTGGACCCTATGACCATGTGCAAAATGTTCTGATCCATCCCAATGATGATCACTTTCTTTTTTGTTTGTTTGTTTTTTGTTATTTGTTTGTTTGTTTTGGGGGGCATCACTGCCCTCTGGTGGTGGGAGTAGGAGGCCCAGTTTTTGCTCCTGTGGAGCCACTGCTGGAATTGAACCTCTATCCTAGTGGGTCGCAGTCCCGCGCACAACCACTGCGCCACCGGGGCTCAGCCCTGATGATCAGTTTTTAATTGGATGCTTGGAATACATGGGGTTTTGATTGGCTGATTTTATGAAGTAGCGTGTCCAATGTTGAAAGAGGGCTGTAGAAACGTGCTGAGACCTGAGGTGGACATGTAGTAGGACTGAGGTGAGCTACAGGGCGAGTAGGGATAAAGGAATACTTCTAACATGTAGTGGAATGCAGTTAATTATTAAATATGACTCTTCTAGCTCTAGTCTATGTTATACCCATCAAAAACAACCTTGATTTTCCTGAGGTGTCTGGGTAAGAGTATAGGGAAGTCATTGTGTTAGTCTGAATGGACTAGAGAGACAAATTCATAATCACTCATATGTGTATAAGAAAGAGCTTTATATATAAGAGCAATTGAATATTGATGAGACACCTCGGCCTAGTCTAGACCAAGTCTATAAGTCTGACATCAGCCCATATGTCCAGTACTAATCTATAAAGTCCTCTTCAGACTCATGAAACACATGCAATGACACTGAATGCAGGAAGATCACAGGCTAGTGGGTACAACAACTTGTAGCTTCAGTGGTGATGGAAGCATCTCACTGCTTGGGAGGGTTTCCATAGGGCTTCTTCAGCTCCCAGGGCTCAGAATTTATCAGTGTGGCGCCATGTGTCTGGTCAATAGAGAATCTCTCAGGGAGTGAGCAGAGAGAGCGTGTATATCCTGCCTCCAAGGAGGACTGAACAGAGTTTCCAGAATTTTCAGGAGAAGGTCATGCCCACACAGAGGTCTCATTGGTTATCACCTGATTGACAGGCTAGACTTGAATCTTAATCCTCAGATTGACAAATGGTTATATAGCTACCACAGACACAGTGGGTCATATGAAACACAACTATAGCAGCAAAGCAGTAAAGAAGCAATCAACAAAAGACACAACCTCTTCTTCCAAAACAACTGAGGGGGACTGGTGCGTTAACATCATGACAGTTTTGTCCAGGATCTCAATAGGGATCCCTGGAGAGACAGGGAGGAAAATATGGGGCAGACAATCAATCCTTATATAAGGAAGAAAGAAAGAAAAGCCAAAGGAATTAAAGCAATAGCAAATAGAAAACACTTTGAAACTATCACCCAGAGACATTTTTTAAACAGAAATCACTTTTCTCCTAATTAGTAGCATGGCAGAGAAAAGAAAGACTATTCCCTGTAAAATGGATGCTGTGTTTTAAACTCATCAGCATGAGACAATAGGGTCACCAATGCCTTGGAAGCAAAGATGAGAAGATAAAGTGGAAGGAACCGGAAGACTGGAAGAGGAGCAAAAAGAACGCAATTAAAGACAATTCTGACACATCGGGATAAATATAAATAGAACCATCAAACAATTTGAGTGCATTTCATCAAATGGGAAACACACTTAATGTTAAACTGTCACTAAAAATGTAATACAATCTTCAAAATACAAAGAAGAAAGGGGATGAGGCTAAAGATGAGCAAAACAAAAGGAGGAAGAAGAGGAGAAGAGGAGGATGAGAAGGGAAGTGAAGGAGGAGAAAGAAACAGATTGCCATGTCCTTCCTCCAAGTCTGTCTTACTCTGAAAGCACTACTGAAACATTCCCAGCATCATAGCAAAAAACACATCTCAGTGGCTATGCAAGAGTTGCATTTTAGGATTTTGAAACCAGGTCTCCAACGCGATAAGCAGAAATTCTACCACTAAAAAGCTACTGCCTCATTTACTAGACTAGGTAACCAGAAAACACCTGTAAAGAGGAGAATCAAGTTCCTTTGAGGATTAGAACTCTCAAAGATCTTATTGTCTAGACACCAAGAGTAACCATATACTTACGTCATCCTTGGAACATGTGGCAAGGCTAGCATGTGGGCAGGATAGTCTTGAAGTTGACTCTTGAGTCAGCTGCCTTAATTGTAAAGGCTTCACATGTTAGGCAAGAAGTGAGAAGTGATTACCATGGAGCATAGCATCATGCAGAGTCCAAACATGGAACTTCTCTCCTCTCAAGAAAGACATATATCAGCCGAATGGCATGGCATCCTCTGATAAGTCAATTCCATCACTTACGGAGATCTTTATTTCAGATATGGGAAAACCTAGATAGAATAGCAAGGAGACCTGCTCTTTTTTGTTCTTCTTAACAAATATTACACAGCACTGGTTGTGCACAGCACTGAGAATCCACATAAAAGAAAATAAAATCAATGCCCTCAAGCAGCTTCCTTCTTAGCAGATGTTATATACCAATTATAGAAAATTTTGTTTCTGTAGATGCTGAAATATATTATGCTCCTGTCCCTACTTGCAATTAGGAAAAGGGGTTGAATCTGACTGAGTGGTGGAAATGGTATAAGAGAGAGAAAAGAACTCACAATTGCTAAACTATGCAATTGCATTCACCCAATGGTTCTATCACTGGGATCAAGCATAGCAAAAGATTGTTCGGATGACATAGATTCACCAAACCTTTCACTCTGTCACACAAATGGTTTCTGTGAGTCAGAACTGACTTGGTGACACCTAATGCCCTCAATTCTTGGTAGTGTTCCATCCATTAGAAAAATGGCAAAAAAGAAATTTACATTTAAATAATGTTCAAAATCATTGCAAACATACCCTGATTCAAAATAAAGGTCATACCATAGAGCCATGTAATACACACACACCAGCAGAAAATAACCTCTACCTGAAACAATGATTTCGTATATATGTTTTGATTATAATAAGCTTCACATTTTATCTGATTCTGCATAGGAGATCTGAGAGTATTTCTTGAAGAATTCAGTTTGCTCTTGTCTCCCTACAGAAAAACACTATATTCTCAGGTAGTGAAGATTATCATGGGGCTAATTAAAAAGACTTTTCAAGCACAGGGCTAGGATCCAAGAGCTGAACAGTCAGAATTAGAAAGGGGGCTGTTTCCTAGCAATGGCTTCATCAACAGAAAATAGGGTAGGGTTTCCTGGATGGTTAGCAGCTAGATCCTTACTGGAACAGATCCCAGCCTCCTTGATAAAGGATTCTTTCCTGATATAGAAAATATTTCTGTTTTTAGAGGTGTCACTGATTTGGAAGTGGTACTATATTTTAAAGATAATAAACACATAAAATTGCTAGGTCATTGGTTTAGATCTTAGACCTCTCTTAAAACTCAATTAAATCCTTTCAAAATAAATCTTGTCTTACATAAGTTGAAAACACCAAGTTAATGTACCAAATGCTTTACTTAAGCAAATATTGTTTTGTCTAAGAAACCAAAGCAAAAATATATGTCCAAGTTCCTATTCTCCTGGAGTTATTCATTTAATTGATTTGGTGCTGCCACATGTAAAAATGATTCATCTAGTTAGATTTATTATTTTTCTGGGGTAGTTTTCCTCGAGTCTTCTCAATCCTGTAAGAATCACACAGCAGAAGCACTTTTTTTTTTTTAATCCATGTGACTTTTATGAGGGAAAGTGAAGTTTCCAGTAGCACATCTCTACTCCCTATCTCTATCTATGGAAAGCATGGAAGGCCGCATGGCATGGGTAGCAGGAGAGTTTCGGACTGAAAATGGCCACTTGAGGGGAGTGCAAAAAACACATGGACAAATGGTCATTCAGAGGAGTCCACAATACCAAAAGAGGAGTCCTGGACTTTAAAAAGGGAAGAGAGAATGTAATCTCTGAGAGGGCATGAGCATGGGCATCAAGCACACTAGAGTGATCCTGACTTAAGAAAGAGGCTGAAAGAGAGCAGCTTGCTCTTAATCTGTGCTATTTATTCCCTTCTAGCTCCACCTGGCAAAGGAGTGGGTGCTTGATTGAGGGGATTGGCCCTTGGCCACCGTAGTGCCTGATTTCAGGTGCATATGTGATATAATATTGCTGGTGCCTAGTGTGTGTGTGCCAAGTCGACCTTCACCTGTGTCTAGGTGACATTGATCTGTGAATGCCCAGTTTTGTATCTTCCCCATCGGTGTCTAATGTGTGCTTGAATTCTTTCAAACCCCTTTCTTC
>PVJH01029913.1:0-25421 GCA_004026705.1 Nesogale talazaci | reverse complement strand
GCAAGTTAAACAACAGAACAAAGTAAGAAAAGTAGGTGGTTCTTCTTGGGGTCACTTTTATTTTCAGCCTCACATTTTCATAATGACTTAAGGAGACTAAACATTTGAATCTTTCCTAAGCACAATTATGTAGACAATTTAAAAGTCAGAAGTATGTCACCTGGGAATATTTTAAATTTTAATTTAAAACAACAGAATTTAAGGGAGTGTGTTCTATGTCCCAATCCACATCTTCATTTATTTGTTAATTTGGACCTTTTGGTTTGTAATGTTCCTTTTTTCCCTAGCATTCCATGCCTTAAAACAATTTTGTTTCCAAGATTGAGTCATGAGCTTCAATAATTCTCTTTGTATAGAACTCAAACGATTCTCTCTATACAGAAAATACAATGACCCAAATTGAGGTTTTTGTAGAAATCTAATAAGCATCCTGTTTATTTCAAACTACGAAATAAAGTAAATCTGTTTTTCAATGTCTAAGGGAAGCACAATCATTGCTTATAAATAAATTATGATCATCATGGAAAGGACATATATCATTCCTTTAACTTATAAGGAGCCCTGTGTAGAGTGAGCTCGCGAGTGACATGGTGGGCTGTTAACATCTATGTCATCATATGAAACCCACCAGCCACTCCAAGGGGAAAAGGTGGGGCTTTCTGCTCCCCCAAAGATTCACAGCCTTGCAAGTCCAAAAACCCAGTTGTACTCTATCCTGCTGGCTCACTCTGATTTCAGTGGGTTGGAGTAGGTTTGGTTTATTTAACCTATATGGTGACTGCGGTGGGTTCCAGATGACTGGAAATCCTTTGTCACTCACCATGTCAGAAAGTGTTCATTTCTCCTACCCCTGCATCTGGACTGGCCCTGAGTTTACTTTAACCAACAAGACACAATGGGAGTGGCCATGACAGGGGTGCCAGCACTTGGGGTAAGAGGGAACACACCTAAGGGGCGCAATGTACGGGAATGGCAAAGACTTCAGTAATAAAGTAATATAATTTTCTAAAATAAGAATCAATCTTTACCTTCCACACACATACACCCAAATAATATTAATAACAAAGAGCCTTGTGACCGCATATAGTTCCAACTCTTCTGGTATCCCAGCTGAGAACAGCCTCTCAGGTGCACCATCAAAGCACCTGACACATGCATTGATGGATATTCCAACCCACGTGAATTTCCAGATGGCTACAATCCCAGCTGTTATTAACTCAAATGTTATTATTGATAAGAAAATAGATAACAAGGGAAGCCTCTAAGTTTTGGAACAGTTTGTAACATGGCAGTAGGCAGTGCTATCTGACCAGCCATGGTTCTTAAATCAGCAGGAAGGATACTCTGAGCTGAAAAACTTCTGCAATTCTTTACATGAACAGCCAGGCAGCCAACCTACAACAACCAAAATGAAAACACAGAGAGTGAATACACTGAAAGGTGTGCTTAGGGTCAGTTTCATTCTACATAGAACAAGATTTCTCAAAGTAGAAAATTCCATTTTGTATGGACAACACTCAAAAGCATAAATTTAAAAAAAAAATCACACACAGGATTTGTGTGAGGTAAGCCTAACATTAACAAGAATACAAAGTAACAACATAGTTCATTACCAAATTGGGCCTTTACCACTCTTTGTTTTATCTTTATATTATTTGAGAATTGATCAAACGTCAACACCTTCACTACAAACAGTCTGGAACATGCAGGAAAACAGCCAGAAAGCTGTTCGTTACTAAAGTGTGTTGCCTCCGATTGTTATATTCGGGGGGGGGGGGTTGTTTATTTGTTTGTTTTCACTTTTGTAACCTGAAGATATAATGCGACCTCCAGAAACAGCAGGCTATCATGACGTCATCACGGTCCGCACATGTAAACACAAGCAAATCCTTCAAGATGAACCCTAGAACTTTCAGAGAGAGGGGGTGTAACTGACTTTACCCATTGAAAGGTTCCATCAATCTCATGCCAAAAATCTTTCTCAAAATTTTCCAGCTGAGTTTTAAGGGGAGCTGTTTAACAGCTAACAACTTATCATTCAAAAAAAAGAACTTTCCAAAGTTAGTGAATATAGTTGAAATCCGAATATTCTTCAAAATATCAGTTCTTAAAAGAAAAGGAAGTCATATTCAAGAGTACTGTGGGTATTGTTCACTCAGTTCTAATCACAGCAACCCGGTGCACAAGAGACTCAAACGTGGCCTCGTCCTGCACCACCCACACAATCCTTGTTATCTGAACCATTGCTGAGCCCACGGTGTTGACTCGCCTCCTTTAATGGTCCACCACTTTTCCAGGGATGGCGCCCCCGCACACAGATCCAAAGCACGTGAGATGAAGTCTTGCTGTGCTCCCTTCTAAGGAGCATTCATAGGCCAAGCTCACTTTAGTCTGAAGTCACATCCTTGTTCAATACCTTAAAAGAATTCTTGTAACAGCAGATTGGCCTAATGTGATATCTTATCTGATTTATTGACTGCCACTTCTATGAACAGGAGTGTGGATTCAAGCAAAATCGTCCTTTGATCATGGAAGGATGGGTTTGGAGAAGATTTGGGTTTTCTTTCGATTGAGCTGTAAGCTATACTGAAGGCTGACATCCCTGATCTTCATCAGCTTCAAGTCTTCACTGTCAGCAAGAAAGGTTGTGACATCTGTATATTGCAGATTATTTTGGTGGTTTTTTTTTTTTTGCATCACTGCCCTCTGGTGGTCGTGGGAGCTACCCAGCCTTGGGGCTGCTGGATTTGAACCGCCAAGCCCGTGGGCCGCAGTCCCGCACTCAACCACTACGCCACCGGGGCTCAGCCCTATATTGCAGATTGTTCATAAGCTTTCTTTCAATTTTCATATGATATTCTTCTTCATACAGTCCAGCTTCATTGATTGTGTACTTAGCATACAGATTGAATAAGTGTGATGAATGGATACAAGGCCTAATATGCACCTTTCCTGATTTTAAACTATGCAGCGTTCTCTCATTCTGCACGTATGACTGCCTCTTGGTTTATGCAGAGTTTCCCTGTGAGCACAGTGAAGTGTTCTGGACCTCACTCAAAAGTATAGGTTTCAGAAATTGGCATGGCAACACAATTCTGTACATAACTTGTGACCAAATATGATTCCCCAAAATTTTTTTCTTAGGTTCAATTCAGATCTAAAAGTTGTCTTAGGCTAAGTGCTTAAGAGAAGCAAGATCAGTGAAGTTTGTGCGGGTATGTACACTCATGTGGGGTGGGGTGGGGTCAGAAAATTGATGAAAAAATAGAATTAAGACATTGAACATTCTGGGCTGAGTCCTGGTGGCGTAAGTGGTTGAGTGCGGGACTGCCGCCCGCGGGCTTGGCTGTTCAAATCCAGCAGCGGCTCTCAGGAGTGGCACTGGGTAGCGCCTACGCCACCAGAGGCAGTGATGCCCCCCCCCCCCCCCCCCAAAAAAAGAAGTATAAGACATTGAACATTCTCCATGAACTTTTTGGAGTCCACTTGAATGTGTAAATAGAGAGGTCTTTATTGCAAGGATATAGCTCACACAGTTGTAGTCTGGTAAGTCTCAAGTCTGTGAGTCAGGCATCAGGCTGGAGGTTTCTCCTAACGTACGTGGTTGCAGAGAGTGGCTGGTGAACTCAAAATCGGCAGGTTAGATGACAGACTGCTGGCTCACAAGGCTGCAGAAGCTGGCAAATCCTATATTCCAAACACCTTTTTTTAACTTTGATTATGTAACATCTTAATCTCCTTTCCACTTGGTAGTGCCTGTTAATCAAACCAGTCAATATAACTCTATTCTTGGTCAGAGACATGAAGAGCTCAACATGGTTATGAGGCATTCTTAATTTCTAGTCCAATGGATTCCATGTGGATCAATGACCTCTAGACCTGCAGAAATTAAGGATGTGAGGTCAGAAGGCAAACATTTTGCAAGCAGGTCACTAAGTGTAATAGGGAGTGGTGCCACTCCCATCTCTACCCCTTGATTCCTGGGACCATGAATTGTGGCTTATAAACACCTGGAGGACGTTATTCAAATTCAGCAAAGTGTTACCACGAAGTTGGCACTGTTATTGTGTCCAGAATGCCATTCCGTTGTTGCTCAGGCCATTTGCTGAGGGATGAGGAGGAACATGGTAACACTTGTAAATTCCATGAGACTGACTCCTTGTCACACCTCACTTAGCACAAAGTGGGTTCCTTGATGCGAGGCGATGCTGTGTAAGGGATACATGATGTTAGAGAAGGCATTCTTGAAGGCCACAGATGGTAGTTTGGACAGAAACACTGTGGACAGGAAGGTAAATGTATATCCAGAGTAAACACAATGATGCCTTTTCCGTGGGAGAAGTGTAATAAACCTGCTACCAGATTGCTGTTTGATTGCCTCTGGGAATGGCACCATATTGCAGGATTCCTGCTGTTTGAAACAGCTGGCAGATTCGACACTCAGGAGTGGCTGTAGTCAAGTCAGTCTTAGTAATGACTTAGTTCATGTTGCTGAGCCCATGCATAACCTTCCTCTCGACCACCACAGCAACCTTGCCCACGAAACAATGGTGTCCTGACAAGCATGGCGGGGAGAGACAGCCAGACTGGTATCCATAGAACATGTCATCCATGTCACTTGATTGTTCAAATCCACCTCTGCTAATGTAACCCTTTAATGAGTGACCATGTGATACACAAATATCTTCATTTCTTTGACCCATGCTGAGAGGTCTAGCGATAATTCCTTGTCACAAATTTTCTAATCATGTACCTTCTAAGTCTCTGACCATACAATCAAACCATTGACTATGGTCCATCCTTAATCAGTAGACAGTCCTCCAATTGGTCAGGAAAAATGACCAATCAGCTGGCCTGCCCTTCAGGAGGATTTCCCTTCACAATTATTCTTCAGGGAGGTTCCAGAACGTGTCAGTAGTGCTGTCCCCTTTTGAGTGGCACTTGCATATTTCACAGTCATTTGTAACCATCCAAGAGTTTGCCCTTCCTCAGTCAGCAGATCACAAGAAACTCCCCCTCATAGGTACAGACTGTAGGAAGGAAAGTAATGTAACAGGAGTAAAGATATGGGCATTTGGGCCACTCAAATGAGCAGATCATGAACTTCAAGATCTGCTTGAATTTGATCTTGTACATACCACTACTGTTTAATAATAGAGTGTTTCTGCGTATTCCCAGCTTTATGACTCCAGGAATCAGATAAACCTACTGTTTATGATAAGCCACATAGTGACCGAGTTGCCCATAGTTAAGCTTTCAGTCTTTACGAAGGCCCATTTACAAGTCAAAAACTGTTTCTCAAAAGGAAATTAGCTATCTGAAGCGGGTGGCAGGACTTTGCTTCAAAATTCTAATGGTCTGCATAATAGAAGCCTGCTAAAGGACACTTTGGGAACCATTAGATGAGCCAAAGCATGTAGCCCAAGTAGCAGAGAAGCTTGCATTGTATCTGAACACCGGATGGAGCCTTCTCTTGTTCCAGATCACACTCAAAGCTAACATCTTTTCAAATTATCCAGCTCTGCTATCAAAGAAATAGTACAATTCAAAGGCCTAAGCAAACATTTAGTCTCTCAGATTGCTGTGGTGGTTAGATGCCATTGAGTTGGTTCTGAACTGTAGCGGCCCTCTGCACAAGAGGACAGAAGACTGCCCCCCCCCCCCACTCCTTATCATCATTCTGGTGCCTGAGCCCTTTGCTGTAGCCACCATGTCCATGTATTTCACTGAGGGTCTTCCCCTTTTCCACTGCTCCTCCACTTCATCACGCATGATGCCCTTCTCCAGGGATGGCTGTCTCCTGACCATATGACCACAGCAGGTAAGACAAAGTCTTTGCCTCTCAGGAGCACTCTGGACAAACTTCTATCAAAACACATCGGTTTGTCCTTTCAGCAGTCCATGGGACCTTCAACATTCTTCTTCAGCACCACAATGCATATGCATTAATTTTTCTCTGGTCTCCCTTATTTAATGTCCAACTTTCATATGCATAAGGGGAAATGGAAGATACCATGGCTTCTTGCATCAGGCGCATCTTCTTTCTCAAAGTAACATCCTAGCTCTTCGATACTCTAAAAAAGGTCTTGTGCAACAGATTTACCTAATGCAACTTGTCTTTAGATTTTTTTTTCAATGATTTTATTGGGGGCTCTTATAGCTCATAACATTCCATACATCCCTTGTATCAAGCATAATTGTATACATGTTGCCATCTTCATTTCCAAATATTTTCTACTTGAGCCCTTGGTATAGGTTCCTCTTTCCCCCTCCCCCCTTTTATTAAATGAATTTTTAGATCTCTCGACTGCTACTTCCATGAGTGTGGATCGTGGATCCAAGCAAGACAAAATCCTTGACAACGTCAACCTTTTTTTTCATTCATCATGATGGTACACCCTAAAAGCAGCAGTCCTTGATCTTCATTAGCAAGTGATCTCAGCATAACCCAGGTTGTGAATAAGCCTGCCTCTGATCTTCACGCATTTTTCTTCATAGAGCCAGCTTCTCTAGTGAGTTGCTCAGCATGCAGATTGAGTAAGTATGTTGAGAAGATACAACTCTGATGTATACTCTTTGTCCTCTGCAGTATTCCCTTTGCACAACTTTTCAGCTTATTTAGTACTGAACTGTTCAAGATCTACTACTGTTATAAAAGAAATTCTTCAATTATGGCCCTAACAAATGTATTCTCTCAGTTTAGGAAGTGCCAAGTCTAAATTCAGAGGAATAGTTCTAGGAGAAAGCTTCAGGACAGAAGTCCTTGTTTGCCTTCAACCTCTGTGGGCCCAGCATTCCTTGGAGATCCCCATAAATCTTGGCATCCATCTTCCCTGGAACATGGACGTTCTCAGCACAGGATCTGGAGACCAAAGGGTTTACTCCATTCCCAGCTCCTGTTTTTTTGGTGGTAGAAAGTTCCCCCCCTCGCTTACTTCTCTCTCCATTTATTTTTTGTAAAATAATGATATAGGGTTGTGACCTGTTGTAGTCCTGTCACATTAACATAGCATGCATAATCTAATCTGTAGTTTTATCTCTTTATTCATTTCTATGCTGTTTGAGTACTGCTTCAGTCTATTGACTTCTAGATGGTGTCTCTCAAATTTGTTGCTGCTTTTCTATCTAGATGTTCTATGTATTATTGTTTTGTAGTGCTGCATTTGCTTTACAAGTTCCTTTAATTCTTCCTTTTATGGGAATTGCTTTATTTCTCCCTCATTTTTGACAGGCATGTTGGTTATAAGATTCTATGTTGGCCAATTTTCTTCTTTCAGTATTTATATATGTCGCTGTATTGTCTTCTAGCCTACATAGTTTCTGCTGAGAAACCTGAGTTTATTTTTAATGGTGTTCCTTTGTAGGTGGCTTTTCTTTTTTTCCTTAACTGCTCCCAGTATTCTCTTTTTCTTGAGATTGAAGAGTTTTATTATGATATGCTGTGTTGAGAAAATAAAAATGTAAAATACCACCATTGGCATTTCTAAGTACATATAGATGTTCTATACCCTAACACACCCAAAATTGAATAAAAGATTGGGGTTCTCAGTCTCTCCCTTTCTCTCTCTCTTTCTGTGTGCCTGTGTGTATGTGTGTGTATGTACATGTGAATGATGAGTGTGTCACTGTTTTTTGGATTCATACTGTTGCTGTTGTTTTTATGGAGCGAAAAAGTTGTGCTCTGACTGAATTAAATTAGTCTACACTATTTTACTTATCTACTTGACCACTCTGGGTTCTGATAGCTATTGGGATGACTACACAGAAATTCACCAATGAAATTCGTGATTAAAGGACTTATTAAGGGCATTAACAAGTTGTAATGCCAGAGAGAAATACTCAAGGTAGCTGTATACCAGAACATGTTACAAGGTTGCAAGTCTGCTAATAAATGCCCAGAGGGCCACACCTCTCTGCTGTAAGCTTCAACCTGAAGGCATTTAGCTCAAGCTCCATGGGTCCGCTAGTCCAACTTTCCCCCCAATTAAGGACCCAGAGGCACCCACTCCACAAGCCAGCCTCCTGCATGAAAGCTGTGCTCTTAATCTGCTCCATGCTCTGGCTCCTGGGTCTGTGGCCACTCCTGATGGCATAGCTGTCCTCCAGATCTAGGAGGTTCGTTGTGCTAGGGTCCAGAGGACGGGCTTGCTCCACTCCTGACTCTTGCTGGTGATGAGATTCCTCCTTCCTGCTTCTTAGAGGGCTCACTTTAGACACAGCAAGATGCCACCCCTGGGAATCCTGTTTGCAATTACTCGCAGGTAAATCCTATCAGTATTTCCTCCGACTTTCTTAGCAGAGCCCACGCAGAGACAGGTGATTTGGTGGGAGGTAGCGACTTTGGCTAGAAGAACCATATAATAATTCAGTGCCTTTGCAAGTGGAAATCAATTCTCAAACTGTGGTTCACAGCTTCTCAACCATCAATAAATACAATAATTTGAGGAGTTCAGTAAAAATACCGATTCCCAGGTCTCAAGCTCAAAGGTCATATTTGAACAGCTCTTAAGTGGAATCTAGGAAATCAATGTTTTAAAAAAGTATCTCAAGTGATTGTGATGTAACCAAGTCTTCCCATCTAGTCTACGAACCAGATTAGAATGTTTTTCTCATCCCTCAGAATAAATCTTAAAAACACTCAGAGAGAAATGGAGTGATTTAATAATGCTTATCAGTCACATGCCATCTTTTCACAAATTAAACATTCATGATTACTACTCAGAAAAAAATTTATTACTAAATATTAAACATCAGTTGTGATTCATATGAAAAATAACTTGTACGGATTTTTTGGAAGCTAACTATTCTTACCACATCCCCAAATGGCACCAAAATTGGCTTTTCAAGTTCCGTTTCCTCTTCTTTTTTCTCAGCCCCCCTCAGAGATTTTTTCAGCATCTACAATGCAAATAAATTATGACTTCAGAAGGAAAACATCATAACTAGATAAAAAGGTTAGTAAATTAAAATTTCTTGAGTATGTAGTAAGCACTATGTACTATTCTAGGCAGTAGGATAGTAGTATGAGGAAAATCATCATCCCTGAATTCAACAAATAAGTCAATAAATTAATTTAGAAAATAAAAATACAACAAGACATAAAATCATTAGGAGAATCATGAGAGAAAAGTGCATCAGTATGAACAATGAGTTTTTTTAGTTTGTTATGAGATTGAACAGATGGTGGGAAATCATCAAGTGTTTATAAGAAAGAAAGAGAACAAAATGGGATGAAGATGTAGACTAACACTCAAATCCCTAAGTGAGGTGGGTGGGTGGGGTAGAGCTCCTGGGCTAATAGTGACTAGAGGAAACTCCCATGACTATCATTCTCAAATTTCCTTTGAACTTGGAACTGAAGCTTTTTTGCAAGTTACCTTTAAGCTAGTTAATATTGGCTCATAAAAGAAGTACTATCACCCATGAAATGCTCCTTTAAATATTTCACTATGAAGTCTAACAGTCAGCATTTAGCCAAAATCAAAGACAGGAGGGAATGTTAGAAATAAAATGAAACTAAAGAGAATGATAACACTCTTTGAAAATCGTAGTCAATGTCAGAGGATAATTTATATTCAGTGTATATAGATGGGACCCTGACTTGCTGTTTAACCCTTCCCCTAAATCACAACAAAATGTTGTATTATTTAAAAGTCTATGAGGAGAGAGTACCCGTGGGTCCTAGTATGGGAGCTCCCTTAAAAAATTTTTTTTAATTTTTTAATTTTTTTTTTTTACTTAGGCATCACTGCCCTGGTGGTGGGAGTAGGAGGTCCAGCCTTTGCTCCTGTGAGCGGGAATTGAACTTCCATCCCAGTGGGCCGCAGTCCAGCGCACAACCACTACGCCACCGGGGCTCAGCGAGCTCCCTTAAATTTAAAAAATTTAAAAACCAACGACAAGCACAAAGACAACATGATCCTTGCTGCCTAGTATCCCCAGGAGACATCACAAACTTCAGATTTCCTCACTGTGGCAAAGTACAAAACAGATTTCAACAGAGCTGTCCCTGGTGCTCCGCTCACCCCTGCACACCTATGGGATTGGAAAGCGAGTGAGTGGGCCAAAAGTCTAAGGGAATTCTATGGAGAAGAGTCAAGAGGAGCAAAGGAACACAGGAGAGAGAGAGAGAGAGAGAGAGAGAGAGAGAGAGAGAGAGAGAGAGAGAGAGAGACCAACTTGATCTTGTTTCTTAGCACCACTGAAAAAGAAATATCACAAGCGGGTGACTGGAAACAGATTTGTTTTCTGACATTCAAGAAGGTAGATGTCTTAATTCAGGACAGTGACTTTAGGGGAAGAAAGCTCTCCTGTGTCAACTCGGGGGAGGTGGTGGTGGATGGTGGGGGAAACATTCTTGTTTCAGCTTCTTTGGCCCCGATTTCCCTAGTTCCTTGGTGAGCTCCACATTCTGCCATTTGCGCTTGCTTGACTTTCCTTCTCCACTTCTCTTTATTGTCAGTCAGAAGGGATGAGATTTAGGACATGCACTGTGCTAATTTGGCCTGGCTAGCATGACAGAAACCTACTCCCTAATGGGAGAACTTCCCAGATGTAGGGGTTAGCATTCCAACACATATTCTGGAGACAAAATTCATCCATAACAAACTAAGTGTGAGGAAATCTGGACACAAGTCTGGGTCTTTGGAGTTCACAGAAATCACCATGGAGGAAGAATTTAAAGGTGGGAGGCCCAAAGCCTCAGAGCAGTGCTGATCTTTGGGTAAAGCAGACAGAAGAGAAGAGGTGGACTCTCTATAAAGAACAGGGAAAGGAATGAAGCTGTCAGAAATGAAAATGAAGGATGCGAGAAAAACAAATGAGGAGGAAACATCCATTCCTGCTCCTCCTCTCTAAACACATCATGTCATCATTCTAAAGAAACTGCACTTCAATCCACTGAAGGGAGAATTGAAATATAAAAAAGCACTGCCATCAAATCGATCCTGGTGCACAGCAACCCTGTGGGTCCCCAAGATTATAAATCTTTATGGGAGCAGACAGCCTCCTCTTTCTGCCTCTGAGTAGCCAGGGGACTTTAAATGACTGATCTTGTGATTGGCAACCCAACTGGTAACCCTCTCCACTACCAGAGCTCCTACTGGGAGAAGAGGATACACTTACATTGGAAACGTGTCCAAGAGGTAGAAGAGAATAAGAAAACCAAGCCAACTCCATTCAAAGATACTGTGAAGAACTTATGATTTCCAAGGAGAGCTTGGAAGTCATCATTTTCATCCTAACGAGAACAACCGGTTAACCTGAAAACCAACAATTCTTTTTAGACCCATCAGAGAAGTAAAGTCACAGGGCTAAGTTAGGTGACTATAGAGAATTAGAACTCAGGTGACAGGGGTCACAGACAAAACTTGGTAAGAAGACTCAAGGTGCAATTGGCTAGTTGTTAGAGAGTATCAGTATAAAGAAAACAAGGTATAACAAAGTATAAAGAAAACAAATAAAAAACTTCTAGAGGCAGCCGAGCCTTAAAGGAGTCCTTATTTCCAGGAGACCCACCTAGTTTAAGCCCCTCAAACTCTCTTCAGGGGGAGGGAGAAAAAGAATCATTCTGAAATACACCTAGAACATTCTAGTCTCGAACAAAAGTTAGACCTAAATGGAATCTATTTTACTAGACTCTAACCCTACTTGGAGGGGCCTGGGTAGTACCAACAGTTGACAGTTACTAACTGAAACGCTGTGAGTTCAAATCCACCCTCCAGTACTGCATAAGAAGAGTCTGGCGATCTACTCTCAGGCATACAGTTCTTAAGGACCTGATAGGTTCACGAGGGAGAGTGCAGCAAGAAGGGAAGGGGGAAAAAATGAAGAACTGATACCAAGGTCTCAAGTAGAAAGAAAATATTTTGAGAATGACGAAGGCAACACATATACAAATGTGCTTGACACATATATGTATGTGTGGATTGTGATAATTGTCTGAGCCTCAATAAAATGACCTTTAAAAGAAAAGAAAAAAACACCTAATACTGAGGGCTCAAGTAGAAAATGTTTTGGGAATGATGATGGCAACCGAAGTATAAATATGATTGATACAATTGATGTATGGAATGCTTTAAGTGCTGTAAGAGCTCTGTGTTAGTCCAGGTAGACTAGAGAAACATATCCATAGACACTCTTATACATATGTGTATAAGAAAGAGGTTTATATACAAGAGCAACTGAACATTGAGGAAACATCCCAGTCCAGTGCAGTCCAAGGTCATAAGTCTGATATTAGACCATATGTCTGATACCAATCTATAAGTATCACTCTGCAGACTCACAAAGTACATGCAGTGACACCAGGACAATCACAGGTCAATGGGTGCAGTGTCTTGTGTATCCAGAGGCGTTAGAAGCAGCTCAGTGCTGGCAGGGGTTTCCCCCTGGCTCATCCAGTTTCCAGGGCTCAGGGTCTATCAGCATGCTGCCAGGGGTCTTGTCAGCTGCAATGTCTCCCAGGGAGTGAACCAAAAGATAGTGTTCTCCTGCCTCCAAGAAGGAATTCCCACATTTTACAGAATTCTCAGGAAAAGGCCAGGCCACACATAGGTTTTATTGGCTATCTCCAGATTGACAGGCTAGACTCCACCCCTACACTCTTAATCCTTAAATTGACACCAGATTAGTTGACTGCCACAAGTTCCCAATAAAATGACTTTGAATAAAGTTTTTTAAGGACTCAATTGAGCGTCGTTCTATTCTGAAACACATGGGGTCATCAGGAGTCAGAATCAAGTCATTGGCACTAGGTTTGGTTTTTCTAGAAACCTACTAAGAGGAACAGACCGTTCACTGCTCTTATGTGGGTTCACTGCTCTTATGTGAAGCTGAAGAAAATTAGCACAAGTCCATGAGAGCCAAAATCCGACCTTGAGTCTACCCCACCTGACTTTCAAGAGGATCTCCAGAACAGATGTTCTGCAGTAAACACTAGTGACAGAAGACCCAAGGAGCTTCTTCGAGGAAAATGAGTCAAGGATTTGACCCACCAGGACTTGACATTCATTGCACAAAGCAAAGAACACGGGATTACTAAGCTTGAAAGACAGCTCACTGCGCTGAAAAACTTGATCACTACACTTAAAAAAAAAAATCATTTCATTGGGGGCTCATTCAATTTTCATCATAATCCATCCATTGTCAAGCACATTAGTGCATTTGTTGCCCTCATCACTCTCAAAACATTTGCTTTCTACTTAAGCCCTTGATATCAGATCACTACACTTTTTAAATGTTTCCTTTTCACTGTCCAATCTTTGGCACAAAGATTCGCCCCATGAAGTACGGGTGGCCAGTGATTGTCCTATAGAGCAATAGTTTTCAACACCAGGTAGTGGAAGGAAATATGAAAAATTGTCATTGCTCTTTAAAAGTAAAAAGTGAGCTTAATTAATATTTAGCATATGGCAAGTCCATAAGCAGGGTAGTTACCGTAAGTGCCACATTCAGCTGCCTGTAGGTCCAAGGTCAATATCTTAAAGCAAATGAAGCGTAACATTCCTGTTCTGGGAAGGCCCAGATCAGAGCTGTGATTTGTCTTGGTATTTAGGATTTTGTTTGCCAGGCAAGTGTATTGAACAATGACATTATTTTAAGTAGTTGAACATTTGCTCTGCTTTATAAATAGATGAGGAATGAAAGTCTAAAAAATTCATGGAAAGCCATTATTAGAAGTTGGCAAACATAAAGATGTATCATGCATTTTGTTTTGATAGAGAGACAAATGTTCAGCCTTGTTAACCTTTCTTGAGGGGACAAATGGACAGTATTTAAACTGGCAGAATAGATGCTTTCATTTGTCCTAAAACGTTGGGTGGCATTTTAATGATGGGAAAGGGTGTTAGTCCGGGTAGAGGAACAAATTCATAGACATGCATATGGATATAAGGGAATGGTTTATATACAAGAGGAACGCGACATTGAAAAAGCATCCCAGCCCAGTCCAGTTCAAAGTCATAAGTCCGATATTAGCTCATATGCCCAATATCAATCTATAAAGTCTCCTTCCGATTCACGAAGTCACAGACCAATGGGTGCAGAGTCCCGGCACCGGCAGGGATCTCCCCAAGACTCCTCGTTTCCAGGGCTCAGAGTCCATCAACAGCATCCAGTGGTGGTAGAAGCAACTCAGGCTGGCAGGGCTCCACATGGCTCCTCCAGCTTCAGAGGTCTGGTTCCACCAGGGTAAGGCCATGTGGCTTCTCCTCTGGCTCGTCCAGCTCCTTGGATGCTGCCATCTTGTCTTGTCCACAGTTCGTTGTCTCGGAGACTAACTCTCAACACCTGGGGAGACAGCTTCTCATCTCCACCAGTGAAATATCACGAGATTTCCCAGACATATCAGGAGAAAGTCATGCCCATACAGAGGCCTCATTGGCTACTCAATGGCTATCTCCAGATTAACAGGCTAGACTCCACCCCTACATCTCAATCATGAAATTAACATAAGCATAAGACCGCCATAGAAAGTAACTATCCTTTGCAAAGAAATTTAGGTGAAGGTGAGAGCATCTTGAAAATGATTAGAAATGCTTCCATCTAATGCAAGCATGTGTGTGTGTGTGTGTGTATGAATGTAAAAATGGTATGATATTCACCCAAAAAGCTTATGACTACGCAATTTAAGATCTTGGAAACAATTTATCTTTTTTTAAGTGTTTCAGCAGGTTAAACAGCCATTTTTAATTTAAAATATATACGAGATCATATCTCCTAATTAGTTTCTAATCATGTGAATTGGAAAAGATGGCAATTTGTTTAAATTTTACCTTAAGTGCTTTAACCGAATAGAAATGAAAAAACGGGTATTGTGAAAATATCATGTGAACAGCTTGTACATGTCTGTAGTATACAGGTACATATATTTTATTGGGAATGCATCTAGAAATTGAATTCCTGAATCATAAAAGAGAATACATAAATTTATATTCCCACTGGCAGCCTATGAAAGTATTAGTTACTCCAAATCCTTGACATAGAATTCTAACTTTCCCATGCACACAAAACATCTGAGTCCTCAAAGTGACATCCTTGCTCTTCAAAACATTAAAGGAGTTTTGTGCCGTGGAGGACTTGCTCAATGTAATGTGTCCTTTGATTTGTCTGTTGCTTCCATGAGCATTGGTTTCAACCAAGAGGAGATCCTTCACAACTTCAACCTTTTCTCCTTTCACTATAATATCTATTGGCCCAATCTGGGGATGCTTGTTTTCTTATATTGAGTGTAATCCAGACAGTCTCTATCTCCATCAGCAAGTGCCTCCCCAGTCCTCTGCACCTGCAGCTATCAAGGCTGTGTCCTCTACCTATTGCAAGTCGTTAATAAGCCTTCCTCCAATCCAAGTATCCCGTTCTTCAAGCAGACTTGCCTGATTATTTGCTCTGCCTACAGATTGAATAAGTATGATGAAGGAATGCCACAGTGATGCCCACTTTTCCCCTATTTTAAACTATGCTGCATTCCCTCATTCTGTTTCAGTGACGTGTCCATTTATAGCTTTCATATGAGCACAATGGGTGCTCTAGGGTTTCCATTCTGCTGAAGGTTACTCCTGAAACCATGTTTTTTGCTAATATCTTCAGTGCAGCTTGGATTTTTCCCCTTCTGTACCATTGGTTCTTGACCATATGCTACCTCCTGAAATCAATTCTCTCTTTAGAGTACATTGACCGGGTGTCACTCCATAGTTTGCCAGTCTTTCAGTTTTGCAACCTGAGGCTTGAATTTTTTATTTCTTTTAGTTTAAGATATGCTGAGCAAGCTCTTCCTTTCTAGTTTTCTACCTCCAGGTCTTTGCATATTTTATTATTTTACTTTGTCTTCCAGAGCTGCCCTTTGAAATTTTCTGTTCAGTTCTTTTACTTCTTTCCTTTCTCCCTTTGCTTGAGGTAGTCTATGATTTATGACAAGCAAGCTTCATAGTCTCTTCTGACATCCACGTTGAACTTTTCCCTTTTTCATTTTCACAGACGATGTCCTTGAGGTCACCCCAGAACTCATCAGATTATCTATCACTGGTGTTCAGGGAGTGAAGTCTATTCCAGAGATGTTCTCAAAGCTCACGTGGGATAGACTCAAGGTTGTATTGTGGTTCCCTCCTAGACTGATTTTAATTTACTTCAACTTCAATCTGAACTTCCACATGAGCAACTGATGATCTGTGTTCTAGAGTTGGCCCCTGGCCTTGTTGTGGCTGCTGACGCTGAGCTTCTCCATTGTCTAGTCACACAGGTATATCCTCCATCATCTCCATCATCTCTTGATTCCTTCAAGAGATCTCTTGATCTCTTGATTCCTGCATGACAGGAATTCATATGTACAGTGGAATTCATGTGCACAGTGACCACTTATGATGTTGAAAAAACATATTTGCAATGAAGTCATTGGTCTTACAAATCTCCCGCTTCCTTTCTCAAAAGTCCTAATTTCCTACCACTGTTCCAGTTTCCAACTTTATATTACAGTCTCTAATAATAATCGATGCATTATGATTGAATGTTTGACATTTTTGATTGTAGAGACCAATTCCTTAGTCTCTGGCTTTAGTGGCTGGTGCATAAACAACAGCTGTATGACCTAGATTTCCAAAAGTTTTTCTCCATCCAGGTCATTAGGGTTGAACTGTACTCTAAGACTCTACTCAATTGTCTTTCAGTGCCTTTGACTCGAGAAGTTCTTCTAGCACCATATCTGAAATATTCCATGACTATTCACATTATCCCCGTGGTTAATCACTCAGAGGTAGAGAACCTGTCCCTTCTGTATATTCCATTCTTTATCTGGAAGCTATGCTGAACCCTGTTCGCCTCACACGACCCTGCTGGTATTAGAAATCATGGTGAGATAGCTTCCAGCATCACAGCAACACATAAGCCAACACATCCTCCGACTCACTGGCAGACCAGCAGGTCCTATGGCAGCTATTTTCCAATAGCTCGAGACCCACGGAGGATGCAGTCTCCTAATAATCCTCTCACAGGTTCAACAGGAAGAGCTTCCAACATGATTCCCGTGTAGGTCTCCGTCTTCTGGTGGTACCACCGAATAGGAACTCGGGAGTTTCCGACACTATCACTTCCCAATAAGAACTAAGGCCGATGATTCACTTTGTTGGGAGGATGTAAATTTAGCCCTGCAGGTACATTGTTCGAGGACCTCAGAATGAAAGCAAAGGTCGCTCGAGTTTCTGAAGTCAGTCCTTTTCCCTCGGGACATCTCAGAAATGGTGATAATGGTGGACTCTATGATTTGCACTGTGCTCAGAGGAGCCCCGCGGGCACGGCGGTACATTGGACGAGGAACCACAAAGTCAGCAGTTGGAATCCAGCAGCTGCTCCCCAGGTGGAAGCTGGCCTCTCCCTTACAGAGTTCCAGTCTCCCAAACGCACAGGGATAGTTTTACCCTGTCCTGGGGTTCGACTCCACTCGCTGGCAGTGAGTTTGGTTTTGGGTTGACAAGGTCGCCTGGGGGTTAGCTTCGGGCCTGCTTATCTCAAGAGGGGCAAACACTACTGGAGAGAGGACGAGGCTGTTTCCCTCCCATTGGATATACGGTATCGGAACCCCAATATCTGGTGACTCTTGGTTGGAATTGATGCGATGGCAGTTTCTTCAACTCCCCATTGCCCGCCCTACAGACCATCCCAATTCAGAGTGACTCCACAGACCCGGGTAGACCTGAGGTCTGAAGGTCTCAGAAACTGTACATCGTTACCCGTACAAACAGCCAACGGGCTGGCGCCACCGCAACAGCGATCCGGATGCAGCCCAACACGTCACTTGCTGGGTCATGGGGGACTGTGCTCACAGAAACACTTTACGACAGGTCCTCCCCTGGTCACTGCTACTGGGAAAAGATGAGGCCGTCCGTTTCCTTAAAGATTTAATACCAAACAAATAAAAAACACCGCACAGTCTCTGAGTCAACAGCGCATCCTGCCCAATGCAGTCAACGGTGACGCATGGTAGCCGTGCAGGACAAAGCAGAACTGCGCCCGTGGGTTTCTGAGACAACCCGTCTTTCTTGGAGGGGCTGAAGGTGTTGCAAGGCTGATCTTGCAGTGAGCAGTCCGACCCCTTAGCCAGCGCACCCCGGGGCTCCCAAGGATTAGATGGCCTTGGCGACCCTAATGGGGCACATCTGCGGAGTCCTCTAGTGTGGCTAGGAGTCAGAAGGGCAAAGGGCTTTCGGCACTTTCCATCGCTTCTCTTTCTCGCCAACTACACTGGTCAAAGGGAACTAGTTATTGCCTGTTCTACTAATAACCGACAAGACCAAAATGATTGCCCAGCGTCCCACGTGTCAGCTCTCCCCCTGGCTTCCGATTGAGGGCGGTTTCTCCCCCTCCCAGGAGTTCTCGGAGTTTAATGGGTTAGCCCTTGCACTTCTAACGGCAAGGCCAGGGGTTGGAAGCCACCAGCTGCTCCACGGGTCAAAGATGAGGCTGTCTGCTCCCGTAACGAGTGAACAGCCTCCCAAACCCCCAAGGGCAGTTTCACTGGGCCCGCCCAGTCTTTGGGAATCAAGATTCCCGCCAGCGAGCAGCTGGCTCTCCCTCCCTCCCGGCTGCACCTGGGCTCCTCTCTCCCTCTCCCGCTCCTCGCTCACGCTCAGCAGACGGTGCCCGGTGCCACTCTTCTCCTTGCTGTTGTCCTTCTGCTTGCTCTTGCCCTTTTCGTTGGGTGCCAGCTTGGGCTGGCTCTGGGAGGAACGGCCTAGCAGGTCCCATCCTTTGCTCGGCGTAGATTCCTGCGTGCCAAGGAGGTTCTTCTGAAATATCGTGGTCTCCTGTGGGGAATGGAGCTGCGCATTGTACTGCGCGTCTTCCGACAGCTCCATCCCTCCATGCACCGTCTGGGCTGTCTGTGCTAACCGACGGCGGCCCCGCGCAGGCGCTGAGGTGGGGCGGCCGCAGGCGCAGGCGCAGATGCCGCCCTCCGACAGCTCCCCCCCTCCCCACTCCAGCCCCCGCGCGGCTGGAAGCACCGCTGGTACCTGCGGCCAGGCCAGGCCTTGGCCTCGCTCTACACAGGCTCCCTCGGGGCTCTGCTTTGGGAGGGGCCAGCTTTTGCCACGTCATTTGGGTCTCCCGGGTAAGTCAGAGGCGGCAGCTGATGGACAGGCCCGGTCAGCGCATCCTGACCAATGCAGTTCGCTTGTCTGTCCGCCGTCTAGCTCATCACGAGCCCTCTTGTCTCCCGCCATGTCTTTCGAGAACATGGACAGTGGCATTCATGAGCTCCTGAACGTTCTCTCGGGACCAGCTGCTGTCTTTCCGACCATCTCCATCTTTACTCGGCTTTACAGGCATAGCCACAAAGGCTTATAACTTTAGACACATTTTAAAGACACTCCCCCAAAGAATCTGTTCTCTGTATAGCATCGAGGTTGTAGCATCCCGCGCAGACTGCAATGGTTCACTCGCAGGTCTGCTTGATCTTGTCTCCAGTCAGCCATCACTTCCACTGCCCCACTTTGAACAGGGTGACCACTGAAAACAGCCAACCCCCAAACCAGAGCCTCTTTGTGGGCCACAATATTTACTCTCCTTAATATGGAAACCAAAGGCTTACAAAATATATGCCTGGGTAATATGACTATTCTAATTGAAATCGTTCTTTCACTCAAGGGCCAGCTCAAAAATCACCCTTCAAATAGCCACCCCCCCCCCCCGCCCCCACTGCATACATGAAAAAGCAAAAGCAAACACCCACTTGGTACTGTCAAGGGGTGTAGTTTTACAGAGCAGACCATCAATTTTCCTTTCCACGATTCATACCCATGTTGCTTCACCTCGTTGATTGCTGTCTCCTCATGGTGCTAACCCCCCTCACGCCCTTTCATGTTTTCTTTCCCAACCATATGAAACTCTGTCCTTGGGTAAAGTTTATTGAATCTCAAATAACCAAGTATTCTAGGTGGTGCTGATACCTCTCATTTCTGTTCCCCTATGACCCCATCAGTGACTAAGGCTGAACATCGGACCCCAAAAGGGGAGACGTCACATGCAGAGTAGTGTCGGGAGTCCCACCAATCTCTATCTGACCTGGAAGCCTGGTCTTGCTCATGATTCCGAGTTTCACTCTACATTTTACTGCCACTCTATCCAGGGCCTTCTAATGTGATCCTTTTCACAATAGTTCATCGTAGTAGCCAGGCACCATCTGGGTCTTTTGGCTGCGGGGTGTGGAAGCCCAGTGCTAACTCAGTCAGTCCATCAGTCCACTGTCCTAAATGTTTCCATGCGCTTTCTATTTTCATTGCTCTCCTTTCCTCTAGATAGAGACCCACAGTAGCACCTAAGAAGGCCCTCATGAGCTTTTAAGTAACTATTCACTTTCACTTAAATCTTGTAGCTCCATACACATACCCAAAAGACAGAATGAATTACCATCTCTAAGCTACCATATGGCATATCCCTACTAGTGGTCTCGTGCTATTAGAATTAAGGGTTAATTCCACTGGAGTTCTGTGGGAGCGAGGACTTTATTCTCACCGTGAGCTCTTCAGTATGCGTGACCCCTTAGCCCAGGGCCCGCAATACGTTTGTGGTCATGTTGCAATTGTGCTGGGTGGTGTTTAATCGCCAAGCCAGTGAAGCGTGTCACCCACCAGCACACGACGACTTCCTTGAAGTTCATGCGATGCAGTGTAAACTACACAGTATCATTCATGAAATCATCTTGGTGGGTTTTAAAGAATATTTAATCCCTATCTAATCAAGCAGATAGCTCTAATCACTGGTTTACAGAAAGTTCAGGAAATTGAGGAACACCATGAGGAGGAGAATCACACATATCCAAGCTGTATTGACAATATTCTAAAAGAAATAGGTTTGGACTTGGAAACAAGAAGTTGGAGAATGCAAAATGGTGCCATCACTCTAGTATAGAGTTGGGCATTCAATTTATCAGAAAGGGAAAAAAAGCCAAACTCACTTCCGTTGAGTCCATTTTAACACTAATGGCCCCATAGGCCGGAACAGAACCCCTAAGACTGTCGTCACTCTTTAAGGGAGTAGATAAACTCGTTTTTCTCCCTAGAAGAGACTGGCAGTTTTAAAGTGGTGGCCTTGCCATTGGTAGCCCGACACACACCCCACTGTGCCGCCAGGACCCCTTAACATGCTACAGTTCTTGCTGTTGTTGGGTGACACTGAGTTTGGCCCCAATCAGAGTGACCCTATGTCCAGCACAATGAAACACTGCACCATCTTCACAACTGTTTGGGGTTGCGCCCATTTTTGCAGCCACTGTGCCAATCCATCTTGTCACTGCCTCTTTTTCGCTGCTCCTCTCCTTCACCAAGCATGAGGTCTTTCTCCAAGGACTGGTTTCTCCTGACCCTATGTCCAAAGTACACGAGACAAAGTCTTGCCATCCTTGTGTCTGATGCATTCTGGCTGGACTTCTTCCAAGACAGACGTTTGTCCTTGGGGGAGTCCATGGTACTTTCAGTCTTCTTTCCAGCACATGTCCAACCTTCACATGCACACGTGGTGCCTGCCAGTACCGTGGCCGTGTGTGGCGGGCACACCTTCGTCTCCAAAGCAGCATCTTGGCTAGTCAGCACGGCTCTGTGCAGCAGAGCTGCCGAGTGCGTCATGCGATCTCTGACTGCAGCTTCCATGAGCATGGATTGTGGATCCAAGCAAGACACAATCCTTGGCAATGTCAATCTCTTCTCCATGGACATCCATCTACTGGTCCAGTTTGGGGGATTATACCACAGCTTTGAAAAATGCCAGCGTAAGCTGAGGCCCAGTGGGATAGTGGTTGAGTGCGGGACTGCGGCCCATGGGCTTGGTGGTTCAAATCCAGCAGCAGCTCTCTGGGAACAAGGCTGCGTAGCTCCCACAACCACCAGAGGACAGTGATGCCCCCCCCCCAAAAAAAAAAAAACAGCGTTGTGGAAAACTGGCAAATTATACATTAATTTTCTTTGTATCTTTCCTAGTTATCTCAGTAAGGCTTTTGATTTAAAATGCCATAGCCATAAAAGAATTCGACTCCAAAGGGTGAGTATGCAGAAATAAATGCCACTTTCTCATTGACGCTAGACTGTCTGGAGCTATGGAGGGCTAATGAACCCCTGGAACAACTACCCTGAGATAATATGTCAACTTTAAATCAAAAAATAGAAAGGAGTCAGGGGTCAGAAGCCCTTCAAGCTTTGCTCTGATCTCATGGGCTGCCTGTTTAGATCAGGAAGAAAAGCCTACCCAACTGGCTAATGTCTGAAATACCTGGGGTACTTTCCAGTCTGAAGGCGGCTTGGTTAGAAGGTAAACCTCTTGGAAATGTGAGCTATTTCTGGCCAAGGGTTCAGATCGATACAATGCCCCACTGAACCAGTCAGGAGAAGTTCTCTGCTTCTAAAGAATCTTGTGGTTAGAGTAATCCAGGGAGATGTGGAATTAGTTTCCCTTTCCTCCTAGTGCAGCCCGAGGTCTCACATGATCTCCACACGGCTTCCTTGGCCTGAAAGGTATCTTTTTCCATCCTGAGTCCTAGGACGGTTTTGAATCTTGGGCTTCATAGAGCTGTCGTAGAGCGGACACACCTGAGGACACAGGGCTGAGGGATCTTTTGCAGTGTAGAAATCTACCTCCGACTGCGAGTTCCTTGAGAGACAGAGATCTTTCTCACACAGATCGATTGGTGAAGAGGCTTGGTGAATTTCTACCCATCTCTAATCACTCAGATAGGAGGCAAGGAGCTGCAGAGACACCTGGGAGCATTAGAGCAGCAAGCTCTGCCTGGCCCTCCCCTTTCATCTCCTGGGCTCTTGGGGGAGTTCACTTTTTCTTTTGCTAAATAAGGGTTCCTAAACTATTCTGGTGAGCAACCAGGTATGCGAAATACTGGTACAGATTTTAAAGGGACATAAGTCTTTTAGACTACAAAACTTTTATTAGCTATGAAGTAAAACATCCCCAAGATGAATGACATTAAAATCATGACAATCATGACATAGTACACAATCACCAAGCCAGTTTCAAGAAAGAGAAATGTCACATCTCAATTTATTCTGTAAGGAGACCTCAAAAATAAAAATGCCTTTTCCCTTTCAAAACTCCTCCCCAAATTTGTTTAAACTTGATATATTTTACAAAACTAAAATTAGGGTTTTTCTACATTAGTTCTTTTAAGATAATGATTATAAATGCAAGTAATTAGAGAAAATACACGCTTTCACTTGCTAATTTCTACCTATTACCACCTTTGCATTAAGATGACAAAGCTATAAAAATTACTGTTTGGGTATAAATAGTGGATATAATTTTAATATTTTCCATCATCTTGAGAAAAGTTTCAGTTTCAGTATTGAATAATTAAAAAATCAATTACAAATACACAGACAAGTCTTATAAAAATACATTTTAAAAAAGGGGGAAGGTGATAAATACTGGGTCCTTATTCTTCTGTGGTGAGCAGGTCTCACGCGGAGCCTTTGGTCCTCAGCTCTGTGTCAGGGAACTGGTCCACGTCAGAGGAGAACATCAGCTCTGTGGACGAGGAAGCACAAAGCGTCCTTACAACCATCCCCCGGGCCCAGAGAGCTTCACGGCCGAGGATTCAGAAACTCTTAAATATCTATGCGATAGATATTAACAATATCCAGTCATCAAGAACAAGTAAAACTGCTGCACAGACTTGACTTAAACGATGAGTTAAGGACAAATGTACACATTTTCAAATGTTCCGGTTTTAAGCTTATCAGAGATACGAAAAATAAATCATTCACTAGCAGTCAAACAAACTTTAGGGAGAAATTTAATCGCTGAGCCAATCCATGAAGGTGCACAGCTCAAAGGCCTGACTCTACCATGATCTTAGTTGAGAGGAGGGGCAGATACTGAAGATGGGCTTGGAGCTGTCATCATGGGTGTGGCAGGCTGTCCTAACAGTGTCATCCCATCAAATCACTGCAACAACCCAATAAACTATGTAAGGTCATCCTCATTTTACCGGTACTTTTAATCCACACCGAAATAGCAGTATTATATCATCATATGGCCCTCGAATAAAGTGACCAGACATCCCGCTTTTGGCAGGGCAATCCTGAGTTTAAATAATTTTTCTCACACCCCGTGGCGTTTTTAAAAAGTTCTGATTTTTGGAAAGAATGCACGACAAGCTAGGGAACGGCGGGAGAACGGGAAGGGAATATACCCCCCCTTTACCAATGTTAAAATCTGGTCACTTTACCCTAGAAGGGAACCAGAGATGGAAACATTCAGCCAACATTCATTCAGCAAACATTCATTCAGTGGCACAGTGAAGAACTTGATATGCCCCTTCCAGCCTTGGTTCCTACAACTCCTACCAAACAATTGGTTGGGATCATTCAAATCAAATGTATTTCCTCTTTTCCTGATGGAACTGGGATGAAAATGGGAAAAAGACTGATAGGATTACGGTATATGAACCAGCTGTGACTATCAACAGGATTAAGTGGGATTATAAAAACCTGGAACTCTAATGTAGGCTCTATCAATTTTGGAGGAAGAAAAGATCTCACTACCATCATGGAAGAGAGCAGGGAGTGCGCCGAGTCCTTTGGACCCCCGAGACTCCTGCAAAGACCCTTCCTAATCCAGGAGACGGCTGTAAGACCAGAGCAGTGGCAGAAGAGGGGCCGCAGGAGAGCCAAGAGCTGGAGTCTGAGACAGAGAGTAGGTGGCTTCCCAGCCCCTGGAGTGAGAAAAGCTTGAGTGCCTTTAGGCTGGGGCTGGGCTTTGGAGAGGAATACCTCTAGGCCCTTCATGAGGGGAGGCTGAGTTTGCTAATCCATGGAGCTAGAGCACCTGCAGACTGAGGTTTACAGTGGAATGGTGTGCCCTTTGGGCATTTACCAGCAACACTTAAAGAGCCCTGGAACAGGGCTGAGGCCAAAGGGCCATGTGGCTCAGAAGCCAAGGACCAGAGAGAGGTGTACCTCGGAGTACAGCTGAGGAGAGGCGACCCTAATCACAGAACAAGATTGCAAACTGTTACTTTCCCTAGGAGACCTCATAATCATGAGTCCTGTCTGAGCTGTGTGTGGCCACTGTAGTGGATTATCAAACCAAGCAGGGGAGAATTGTGTGGGAGGGCTGGTTGGTGTCAGCTTTGGTAAGGAAGGTTGGAGGGAGGCGTGTATGTGTCTGTGTCTGACCTCAGCTTCAGAGGAATCCCACCTTGGGCTGATGTGCTTCATTCTCCTGCCTTCCAACCCTTGTGAGGTCAGAAGACATCAGATAGTGCCCCCTCCCCCATCTGATGACAGTAAATCACACACATTTTGTGATTTAGACTGAACATGGCATACACCAGCTGAATGCAGCCTGAAGCTCAATCACAATAGAGAATGTATTTGTTAATGCTTCCATACTTAAATTGCTGCTGAGTATAAACATGTCCTTTAGCCAAG